>JABGLX010000222.1:0-44972 GCA_014281875.1 Nibea albiflora
TTACTATTATTATCATTACTATTATAATGTTCTTTCACCTTTTTTGTGTGTATTTATTATTGAGTTTTTCAAATAAGATCAAATAATGATCCCCAGCAGAAAAGAGCAGAGCAGCTTATAATACACCATTGAGAAAACAGTCCTGAATAAGATATGTATAGAACAGCTCTATAGAAAATAGAAAAATAACCTTTCAAGTATACTGATTTGCATGCTGGGGTTATTTGTATTGTGCCCACATATGTCTGTATATAACAGTAAATATGATGAACCAGGAAAAAGTCATTTACAGTGGGAATAAGTTGTTTTTACATATTGGAAAACCAATTTTGTAAATTTATTTCATCTTTATCTGATCAGAAAAGTCCCACCTCTTTTCCAAGACAGACAGTAGCACAATTATACATTTATATGATACAAAACAAAATGGACAGTATTAAAACGCATATCAAAAATAAAATAAATAAAGGTGCAGTACAAGCCATGAATCCAAATGTCCTCTTCCCAACACGTTTCACAATCACAACAAGTGCTGTCCATCACACTTATGAGAATATAAGAACACAGATAAGATGGGAGAAACCCAAGAATGACTTTATATATGGAAATATGCCAGCGAGTTTCTAAACCAGAGCCTTGCATAAGGCTCACAGGTGAGTCAAGGCTTTACAGTTAGTGATGAGTCAAAGAGAAGCATGGGAAGCTGTATGAATCACATATAATGCTGGAGCACGGGGAATGCATGTATAAAAGATGCTCATAATTCAATATCTTGTTTCTAAAATAGAGAGTTTAAGCCTCATAAATCACCGTACACAGTCAGGGAATCATCAATCAGGCATTGATAGGAGGTAACCCTTTCAGTAACCGTTCATTCAATAGTGACCACTGAAGGGATTTTCTGTGCTCTACTCTTTATTAGAACATAAAACAAGCTTGTTTTTGTCACCATTGAGAACTAGTTTTAGTTGAGACAAGGTTTGAAAAGCACTTTGCAAGTGGTCACTGGTTGTATCAAGGGCTGACACACGGCAGTATCAGCTGTATCATCGGGCATGCAATGAATGATTACAGAACCAGAAAAAACTCACAGTGATCCCTGAGAATGGACTTTTGGAATTGTGTGTTTGATTTATAAACCAGAAACAACGTACGAGCTGATGCACTGTTTTTGTTTATATTAATCATGTGTCTCAGATCGAGTGAGTTTGTACATTAGAAGAGCAGTCATGCAAACATATGAAATCCTAATCCTAATCAATTAATAATTCCTCCTTGTTTTGTCTTTAATCAGGAACAGAAAGGTCAACAAACTCTTCCTGCCGATGGCAAACTTTGCTCAACAGAGAAACAATAGAGAAAGTGGAACTTTAATTATATTGTTCAACCTTTGTTGAGTGTAAAAGTTCATTTTCAGCAAGAAAAAAGTATTCTGACAAAGTTGTTTGTGCGTCGACCTGGTGCCTGAGGGAGGATCTGTAGTGGTTTTAACAGTTGACTCAGCCTTTACCAGCAGGCATGCCTTTACTTGGTAGCTGTAACTGAAGTCAGATGTTTACCAAAGAGCCCGTACCTGAAGTACACTCCTATAAAGCTACAATGTAATTCCTTAATAACGTCAGAAGCATCGACTGCGAACTGTTCACGAGGTTCTCTGTAACTTTGTGGTTTTCAACTTTTACAAGACGGTTATTAATAAGTAAAAAGTCAAGGAGTGTCTAACGGGCAGTGTTTTACGCAACTGTGTGTACTACAACTCATTTTGTGGGTGTGCTATTTAATAAAAAATGTATCAGTTAGTGAACCCAAACTGAGTCATGTATGACTGTATGTATTTCAAAAAATGAATGTGCAACTCATTAATAAGAGTGTTGTTTGTTGCCGTAAGGGGTGCCAACTCCTGATAAGATCACTATCTATTGGCATGAACATGTTCATTTTTGGTATCATGTTCAGAAGTTTCCCAGATTATTAAAACTGCCTGCATCATTTATTGTCCAGTGCGGTTTGGATATTCTGTGTTTTCACATGACTGGGTAAACCCCATTTTTATGGCTTTCCAGGGAAGCAGATGTCTCTAATTACACTAGTTTAAACACTTATTTGCTTTAAATATGTATTAAATTAAGACAGGTTTATGGTGCTTTGACTGAGAACATTTAAGGGAAAAGCAGAGTCCACTTCTGTAAATACTTGAAAATACTGGACAAGAAATTAAATCCAGAGTGAAATGCAAAGTTAAATGTTGTTTCACTCACATCACAGTGTGAAAACTAGAACAAGTGCAATAATGTTGTAAAATAAGGTACCTTGTCACACATTAGATTAAAGCCGTCATAGTCCCACAATGCAGAGGGCAACATCTCTCCTGCAATAGACACATTCAACAGGGTAGAACAGGGGTGAAATCTGACACGTTGCTAGAAATGCTAGATTCTGTTATAAATATCACACATTGAACACACCACTAATGTACACCTCCTCCACTGAGTCAGATTATCATCGGATCCATTGATGTTTAATGCAGCTAATGGCTACTGGAACACAATCTTAAACAGTATTCACTGCAAGAGATCTCAGCGGGTCTGAAGATTTCACCCCTGACCGCTCAGAATCTCATTAAGGACGTGGTTAGAAGTTTTCTATCTGATTTAGAGTAATTTAACACCAGGCTGAGCGGCAGTGTTTCACCTCTGACCACGCCCAACCAACAGTGATGTCATGGGGCCCAGGAGTACACTTCTACATGGCTGCAGCAAGGTGAGAAGTTAAACCACTGGAGGTCTGCAAAACAAAACAAAAAAAATACTATTATGTAGTGCTGTAGAAGACTAGCAAGAGTAGCCGAGTAATAAGAGTAACCAAGTAGTAAGAGTAGCAGACTATAAGAGTATCCGAATAGTAAGAGTAGCAGACTAGTAAGAGTTGCCCAGTCGTAAGAGTTGCAGACTAGTAAGCGTAGCCAAGTAGTAAGAGTAGCCAAATAGTAAGAGTATCTGAGTAGTAAGAGTAACCAAATAGTAAGAGTAGCAGACACTTAAGAGTAGCCGAGTAGTAAGAGTAGCTGAGTAGTAAAAGTAGAAGACTAGTGAGAATAGTAAAAGTAGCCGAATAGTAAGAGTAGCTGACGAGTCAGAGTAGCCGAGTAGTAAGGGTCTACAGCTAAGTTAGCAGCTCTCTGAGCCTGTGTTTTGAGCTAAATGCTAACATCAGCATGCTAACATAGTGATGCTTAGGAGGTACAATGCTTACCAAGTTCACTACCTAAATGTAGCATGTCAGCATGCTAACATTGCTAATAAGCATTAAAAGTACAGCTGAGGTTATCGGGAATGTCTTTAGTTTTGTAGGTATTTGGTCATAAATCAAAGTAATGACAGATTATTATTATTATTGTTATTATTAATTGTTCAGCTCCTATCCAAACATGAAAATGGTCTAGACAGGACAACTCAGTCTTTATTTCTTAAAAACCTGTACTCGTGTTTGTCTGCATGAGTATGTGCGTCAGAACTTTCCAACTTCACCAGCTGAGCACAGATTCAGCATCAAACAAAACAGCTGATGCTTAGTTGTTGTCGACAGAGCACATGACTTTGTGTTAGTCGTGTACTAAACTGCAGAGGGAGAGGAACTAACAGATGTTAGTCACACACTTGTCTAGCTTTGTGGAAACATTGACGTCATGCGCGCAGATGGCACGAGGGAGGGGGGGATATGACCCCCCCACTGTCCCTACATAAGGCGACACACATCGCCGGTAAAACGGAGGACTAATGCTCCGTTAGTTAGACCAATTCACATTGCGGCGTGCACTGAGAGGCGGCGTTTGAGTGCTACGACTAATGATGCGTTCCTGTTGTGCGGGAATTTCCGAACTCCAAATACGAATTGTCATCAGAACCCCAAGTGAAGTCGGATCTCCAACGCGGGAAGTCGGATTAATAAACAGTAGTTAGATGTTTTGTTGTACGTTTGTGAGGGTGGGAAGCGCTGGGGAGCACTCAGCTTTGGGGTTACCTGTTCCGAGCTCCAAGTTCCTACTTTTAGAGTACATTGAACACACCATAAGGCACGACTCTCTCCCAGGGTCCTAAAGAGGAACTTTCAGGTTGAAAACGGTGATTTGTTTTGCTGCAGGGAATTCCTAATAATACTTCTGCCATTTTAAATGTGGATTTCAGTTACAGTATACATCTTATGTCTATAAAAATATGTTGTTTACACTTCTGAGGTTTATATACAAATGTTTAAATAAAACATATTTTGCATAAGTTATGAAGTTTCGGTGTTCATTGCTGTTTATCCATGATTTCAAATAAGAATTCTCCAGTGCCTTTTTAGTGCAAACCATTGGCCCATAGACTATTACAAAAGTGAGCTTGAGCACTTGTTAAAGCTCAAATTATACAAAAAATAACTTATTGAGTTCAGAAATCCCATCTGTGCCCCTGATTGACGTTGCCTCCTCCTTTTTGCAGTTTATCACTCACCTCTTCTTTTTCCAGGTGTTTTTCCTCACGGCTGATTTTTTTTTTCAGAATCTATAGCATCACATCTGTCCAAATAAAACAACTATAACAACTTGAATCCAGAAGGATAGGCCCTCTGAATATGACGGGTGTCCTCTCTCTTGCCCCATTAATGTTTGTTAATGGGATAATTATCACATCACGTGAGTTCTGGTTGGAGACACGCGATCTCTCATGCTGCAGGTGTGGTCTGTTTTATTTTGCTTTTTTTTTTTTTTTTAGCAAAAGTGACTTGACATACTTGACTGACCCAGTTTTTCTCGGAAAAGCACAAACTCGTGGAACAACAGAAATGATCCCACTTCATGTCGAGAGTACAGAGCACACTGGCGAACCATGGGGAGTGTTATGTGCTCACAGCGTTTAGAGGACTGAACTGGCTTTGTGGTAACAGGTGCTCAGACAGTCTCAAGTATGAGGACTGATAAGTGGTTTTAAACTGATAACTTTGGACAATATGAAGCTTTTATTGAGCTTTTTTCTATAAGTTCTGTAACCTCAACAAAGCAATCTGTTCTTCTGAGGAGCCAGTTGCATCATGTGTCAAGGGTATTGTTTCTATATCAAGAAAATCCAAGACACAGAAGTTATTGTGTCTTTGGGGAACAGGATGGTTATCTAACTCACTAGAACTACGGAGAACAGTTAGCTAGAAGTACTATTGAATTTCTTGGGATTCTTGGGACCCCACAACAGTCTGGTTTGACTGCCCCTGACCAGTGTCTGCAGGCTCTCCTTTCCAACTGCCAGTGGCATAAGCAAAGAGTTCTATCTTCTAACAGAAGGTAACATATTACAATCTCTGCCAATGATATGAAACGGTTCTCACTTTCTATCTGCTGTTGTGTTAGTAGTCTCCGCTCTGCTGATCTCCAAAACCTCGTTTGGAAGTGTTGTGAACATGCGTAGACGGATGAAAAGCAGATTGTGTTGGACCAGAGAGGAAAGACTTCTTCTCCCATTAGAGTCAATAGATTCAAGTCTACTCCAGGAAAGCGGCTCACATGTCCCTTTTCTAAACAGTCTCTGGCATTAGGCGGTCACTTGCAAGGACCAGTTCAACCCTCAACCTATTGTTCTCTCTCTAAGGGTGCTTCTAGCAGCTCCACGAGCCCCAGTGTAACCACCATTAGCTGCAAACAACCTCCCAAAAATCACCTGGTTCAACACTTCCTCTGCATGTTTTCTGGGTGAAACCCTTAATTTGAGCTTTCTATAATAATGGTAGTCATTATATGACACTGAAACCAAACCTACGCCCATAAAAATACCGGCACACTCATCTGAGTAACTTTCAGTTTTTATAAAGTGCTAAGAGTAAACGTTAAGATTAACACCCTTTGAAAAGTTTCTGCCGCCCTCTACTGGTTCAATATCTCACACTGAAGCAGTGATGCACAGGTGTACTACAGGACACTCTGACATCACTGTGGGACGTCTTGCTGAAGGATGTTTTTCCCCTGGGTTTTACCGCACAGGCATTAAGTGGTGCCCTACCTTATTGGTGTCTGCAAGCACAGTGGAAGGGAACTAAAACTGTGTATGTAGTTGAAGTACTTGAAGTATAACATGTTTTAGGCAATGCAAGTAACTGGATTAATTCATGGTGCTTGTTTGAATATATAACAATGTTTTCTTCCTGCTGTCATTTGTTAAATGTCTATATTCATTCTGTATCTTCACTGCTCCATATATTCTTTATTTCATTCTGCTGTTAAAGGTGGTTTTAAGGTGGTTATAAAATATTACCCGGCAGGAATGAGGTCTTACTTGCTGGCAGCTGCACAGTGTGAAAGTTTAAAAAGGATGTAGTAAAAGCAGTAGCAAAATGTTGTAAAAATGTGATAATAAAAAAGAGCAGTTGCCAGATTCCTAGGAAAGAGAGCGTGGAGAATGAATTCAGCACCTATCTGGGGTGGCTCCCTCTTTTAATTTTACTAGATTTGTCTTGGCAGGAAAACTTCTGTGCACACATGAAGTTCCCATGAAACAGAAAGCAGAGTGTTGTTTGCAGCTAGTGCTATGAGCTCGTGTCAGCATCGACCTTCCAGCGAAACCAGTGGCGGCCAGTCTGGCAGTCGATGCAGTAACCTACTGAGGTGGTTTTCCAGGTTTGGCCTCTGGCATCCTGGAGCTGAGACAGTTTGGTTAGCTACACAGCTGGCCGCGGTTACCAGTTTGCTGCTTTGCAGTGTTTCTATTGGGAAAAATCACCTAGTGTAAGATTTTTCTCTGTTGGTCTCAGTGGTTGTGCTCGAACTTGATCCAGTCCAGCAAGCATCTGTCCACCAGGAAAATCTGTAAATGCTACACAGCTAACCAAGCAAACTACAGCTGGCAGTTCACTACATAGCAATATTACCATCAGGAAAGTGATACATATCATAGATGCATGTAGCAGCCCTCAGAATCACTCATACAGACTGTAATGAACAGGGATCACTCAGCTCCGGCGGTGTCATCGTGTTTCATTTCATGTAAAAATAGTAATAATCCACAGAGTGCTGTTTTAATGTTTAGCACTAATTAACTCTGAAATGACATGAAGAACACCTGAACATACCTGAGAGATGACTTGCTGTCATTGTTTGGTCTGTAGCGCCAAACATACATGATAAAAACGATTAAACAACATTGACTTCATGAGAACTTAAGAAACAAAACACAAAAAAAACAGTGAGTCTGTTACTTGCAGCTTAGTTTCTGTAGCTGCTGCAAGCACTGAATGTCAATAACTGTCCTGTTGTCGCTATCAATAATTAATGACACAATTAGCTCTTGAGTATCCGACAGATCTGCTTGCGTGCTTTCAATTGTTGGACTGGCAACCATCTCTCACCAGCTAAGCTCAACATCTATTGATTTTCAGCCTCATGCGAAGGCCGTCACGCTGAAACCGTGTCCTCGCTGTAGGAGATTAAACACGCATATGTGTGGCCGACGTGTCAGTAGGTGCAGGTGTGTCAAATGCTGCCACAGACATGATGCAAACCAGTGAGGAAAACCACCGACTTGTGGCAGAGTAACGCACGCTTGTGTAGCTGCAGGGTATAATGCTGAATACGCTGTATGTATATATATGTATGAGACCACAGAGCACAGGAGTGTTCAGAAAGGCAGCCTCTGAGTCAAAAGGGAAGGACAGCAGGTTGGTGCCTGTGTGAAAATCTCCCTCATGACTCATTTAACAGTTTTTTTAAAATCTTTAACTGTATGTTCAGTGGAAAAGATGTGTGCTGGTCTACCCTGTGCACAGTGGCAGATCCGTGCTGGGTGTAAAGAGTGAAGTAAAAGGCAGCATTTCTTATATAAAGAAGGCCAAATCATCAGATTAAATATAAGAATTATGGATGTTTTATTCATTAGAGTGATTTATTCCTTTCTGTGAGGATACTGCTGTGAGGTTTTACTTTCTCTATGAGTGACTCAGTTACTCTTTCCTGTCTGCTCGAATGTGAGAACGTGTCGTTTTCTACCTACGCTCAACTGTTTACTCTACAGTGAGAGAGCAGAGATTTCAGACCTGTATGCATAAGTGGAAGAAGTGATCAGATTCAAACGTAATATTCATGAGCATGTTTTCATTCGTGTATATCACCTGAAAATATCTATTGTCATGTTTTCGGTTAGGACACGGCATTCAGTTGGTCTGAATCTACAACTTCGTCACTAGATGCAACTAAATCCTCCACGCTGGACGGTTAAAGCAAGATTGTGTAACTTTTCTACCATAAAATAAATTAAAAAAACAGACTTGTAATTCATATCTGCACTTTGTAACTTTGTGCTTCGGGTACGATCACCCACGAGAAGTACGTAATGTAATAAATGCTATTTATTATAGTATTTTCTCCTTATTTAATATAATTTATGTCTTATATAAACATACTTTGAATTCAATTCTATAAGTAAACCTGCTACACATTGAATTTTTGGTGTATTCTGGTAATTGTACTGCTAGGGGATTAACTATACGTACTATTTGATTTCTGAACTTCCTGAATTGGCTCATTACTGTTCAAATGATTATATATTATATAATGATTTATAGCTGACTTAAATCCATGAAATATACTGTAGGTAATCAGATTATATAAATATAACTTTTGTTGCTATAATGAATCATAGTTTTCCAAACAAACCTCTGCCCTTGTGTTTGTCAGAAGCTCTGTACTTTACTGTATAAAACTGTGTCAATCAAAAGTGGTGGAACCAGTTTAAACTGTGAGACAGGAACACAATCAAAACCCTCCCTGTACCTTCAGCCGCCACTTATACGGAGGAAACGATGCCAGCCGGTCTCAAAGCTTCCCTCTGTGTCTCCAGGCGCTCTGAAAACACAGCAACACAAGAAACATCCGGAGCCGATAAACACAATGACCACAGAACACATGAGTCTGGGGATATGATTGCTATCCTGCACACGGCAATCCTACGGTGAGGAAAGGAGAGAAGGGAGGGAAAGGATGAAGGAATGAGGAGAGAGGGGTGTCATTTCACTTCAGGTTTTCTTTCCACTCACTCTGGACTTCAAGTGATAACAAGAGAAACTCGTGAAATTTATCTCTCCTCTCCTTTCTACCCTCCGGTCTCCTCTCTGTTCGCCTCCATTTGCTCGCTCAGCTATTGATTTATCTTTCCCTCCTATGTGCACATGAGCATTAGTGAACCACAAATCCCTCAGCGAGACACTCCTTATTCATAATAAAGAAGAAATGATGAATGTATAACCATAAAAGGAATATTGTTCATTAGCATAAAGTTTAAACTTGGGTAAGTTAAATATATGACACTTTATCTATTCACTCTGGACCCAGTCTGTCTGTTATTATTGATTATTTACACTTTGACCAGAGAAGAACTCAAACAACGCTGCAGCTTTAGTTTTTTGGTTTTTATTTAAATGTGAGGCTGAAGTTTGCACTTTATTCTATCTGAATCATTTAATAAAACGTGTTTGCTAATTAATCCTTTATTAGTTGTATTTAGAGAGAGACGTGTGTGTGTAAATAAACGAATAAAGCACAGACAAGTCACATCAAGTGTGTGTTTCTTTGTCTAATAATGGTAGTACAACCAAGATTTATACATAAACCCAGAGTCATCTATAGTTTCATTGATAGATCTCATATTTTATGCCCAAAAATATGTTTAATAAAACATTTAGCTTAAAAACTACCATCTCCAGCACCAACTTTGAACTCAATAACTCTGTTTAATACATTATCTTGGGATGAAAAGTGGAAATTAAAGAATTTATGATAGATTTATGAAAACAATTACAAGTGGCATATAGAGCCATGCCTTTAGGGTACATAATTTAAATAATAATGTGCCAAATAAATGGATTTTAAATCATAATTGTAGAAATTGCAGTTTTCCCTTCTTCCTGTAACAGTTTTTCACGTCTGTCTTAAAACAGCGGCTGTAGTTTTAACTTTTAACTTGACATTTTCAGTGTGAGAAAGTCAACAGTCCTCATTCTGCATTTAACGTCTTAAGACAGACTTGAAAGAAATAATGAAGCATGGCCACCACAGAGACAAAGAAAGATTTTTAACAGGGTCCTGCACACTCGGACGACTTTGACTCCAGTTTGCTGCTGAGGTGACACTCGGTATCTGTATGCTCGCACCGTCTCCATATCCAGTCCTGGATGTTCACCTGTGCGGCCTGGGGCGTCAATCACCATCTCCTTCCTCTTGTGGGCTCATTTCCTTCTGATACACGTCCCACCAGATAGAACGGTCTGGAGGGTGACAGTTGTTCGGTGTTGATTTAAATAGCACAGCCTACTTTGGCCAAAAGGCTGCGAGCTTCGTACATTATTTGTCATTTACGTCCAGGACTCCAGAAGTGACCCAGTAACCTCAATAAACAGCCCCACTAACCCACTCGCCCTATTTTATCGCAGTATATAAGTGTTACACCCCTCACTCAGCCCTGACAGCATCTTTAATCAACCTCCAGCCTCCCTCTCACTTCATGGATGGTTTGCTTGAAGAGTTTAAAAGTTCACCTCCATCTGTGTTTGACCCTGCACCTACCTGGCTGCAGTCCGACCCTGGACGCCTTCTGGTGGGCCAGCAGAGGGGCGCCTCGAGCCCGCTCAATCCACCCTCACCCTCCCTGCGTGCACTTACCACGGCAGAGGAGGGCACCTCCATCCAACTGCGGTACCCATCTGATTCCTTTAATTACTTCCTTCCTGTAGTTAATTGGTGCCAATCTGTCCAACCTCAAAAACCCGAGCTACATTACAAAGTGAGGACATGTCTCACTTAACTTGTTGTGCACGTTTAACAAAGTCACTTAAAAAAAGTGTGTGTCTGTGCGCGCTTGTTGAAACACCAGCCTGTCTGCGTGCACATATATCGAGGTAAGCTGCTGCACGACAACATGCATCATTTGCAGGATTTAATGCGTTAAAAAATGAACTTTTATGCAGCTTTTTTTTAAAAATATGACGAATCTAAAATATGCATGAGACAGTTGGGGCTGTTTTGCGGTGTTTTAAGGCGGGGTTGTAGTAAAATCATCTGAATTGCATCCTACTACTACTTTACATTAGTCTTTTTGCATGTCTCCAGTCAATGGGAGCTCTATTCTACTATGACCCCTCCCACTTCTTCTTAAATAGAGCCCCGTGGGGAGAAAAACACACTTTTGCGTCGAAAACGTGACTAAAACCGCGCCGGATCCGCGTTAAACGGGCGGGTGTTTAATTGTGCTTCGCTCAGATTGCGTGTTTCGGGTTTCGCCGTGTGTTTTTTCACGGTTGTAACGCCGGCTGAGCGTTTCGCGGGAAACCGGCGCATGGATACGGCGGTGGGGGCGGCGGCGGAGGGATGGAGGCGTGCTGAGGCGTATTTATGTGCAGCCGGCGCAGCGCTCAGCTGTGATTCTCACGCTGCTGATGACAGACTGCGGCTCGTCCTCACCGGCCTGTGCAGCCTTCTCCTGTTTTTTTTTTAAGCTCCCCCTCCCCTCCACCAACACCAACAACCTCCCACGACTACACCAGCAGCAGCAGCAGCAGCAGCAGCACCACCCCTCTCTCTCTCTCTCACTCGCACACACACCTCTTCTTCTTCTCCATGCACGCTCATTGCAACACCTCCTCCGTGGAAGGATTTAATGTGTCTTTCGTGTTGGAATAAGTTTCCTTGCCCGCTTTTTGCGCCCTTTTTTGGGTGGATTTCACCCGGTCTTCATCCGCCGACTGTTTAAAAGCCAACAAGGTAAGAGCAGGGGAGTGTGTTAGAGTCCGAAAACGGGGCTTTGCCGTGAATTTAACGTGTGCAGTGACGGTTTAATCTCTAATTTACCGTCCTGACTCGAGCACCTGCTGTTGCTGCTGCAGCACTGGTGCATGCATGCAAGGCGTGCACACAGCCGGGCAGGGGTTGGATGTTTTGGAGTGACCATGTGATGTTGCTTACACTTGCATCTGCTTTGAAACCTGCAGGAACCAGCTTCACACTACTACTACTACGGAGACCAACATGCCGCTGAATTCAAGTTTGGCGAGTAAAAACTACGACTACGACTACGACTCCCTGCAACCGTATTTCTACTATGACAAACGAGGAGGAGGATTTCTACCCTCAGCAGCTTCAGCCTCCGGCACCGAGTGAAGACATCTGGAAGAAATTTGAGCTCCTGCCGACCCCTCCCCTCTCGCCGAGCCGCCGGCCGTCCCTGTCAAGCCTCTTCCCCTCCCGGCGGATCAGCTGGAGATGGTGACCGAGTTCCTCGGCGACGACGTGGTCAACCAGAGCATCATCTGCGACGCAGACTACTCCCGACCTTCCTCAAGTCCATCATCATCCAGGACTGCATGTGGAGCGGCTTCTCCGCCGCGGCTAAGCTGGAGAAGGTTGTCTCCGAGCGGCTCGCCTCCTTGCACGCGCGAGGAAGGAGTCTGCAGCCGGCGAGTGCGCGGAAGCCCGCCGGTGCTGGCGCAGGAGGTGCCGGAGCGTGGAGACTAAACAGCAGCTACCTGCAAGATTTGAACACATCCGCGTCGGAGTGCATTGACCCGTCTGTGGTTTTCCCCTACCCGATAGCAGAGACGCCCAAACAGGGTGCAGCGACGCCGCCCAGTAAGGATTTGGGACTGGATACTCCACCTAACAGCGGGAGCAGCAGCAGCAGTTGTAGTGACTCAGGTAAGATGCGGGTCACACGCCTCTGTGCAATTAGGAATTTCCCCTCAGCTGTGTGTGTGCAAGGGCTGTCTCCACTTTCACTTTGATTCCCATGATGTGCAGGCAGGAGGTGGAGACGCGTCTCCTGCAGACTGCTGTGAGATTATCTGATGCCGAAGGAGGGATTGCCCCTAATGTGTCCCTGAGTGTTAATGTTTTGCTTTTTTGTTGTGTTGCAGAAGATGAAGATGGAGATGATGATGATGAGGAGGAGGAATGAGGAAGAAGAGGAGGAGGAGGACCAGGAGGAAGAGGAGGAGATCGACGTTGTGACAGTGGAGAAGAGGCAGGCGGTGAACGGTGCGACCCCAGCCCGTCGGAGACCCGGCATCCGAGCCCGCTCGTGCTGAAGAGGTGCCACGTCTCCACCCACCAGCACAATTACGCCGCCCATCCATCCATGAGGACACGAGCAGCCGGCTGTCAAGAGGCTGAAGCTGGAGAGCGGTGGAAGCGGAGGGGGCAGCACTAACGGCGGCGGAGGAGGAGAGGCGGCAGCCACAGCAGGGTCCTCAAACGATCAGCAGCAATCGCAAGTGTTCGAGTCCCCGACGTCTGACACGGAGGACTACGACAAGAGACGGACTCATAACGTGCTGGAGCGCCAGCGGAGGAACGAGCTCAAGTTGAGCTTCTTCGCCCTGCGGGACGAGATCCCAGAGGTGGCCAACAACGAGAAGGCGGCCAAGGTGGTGATCCTGAAGAAGGCTACAGAGTGCATCTACAGCATGCAGTCAGACGAACAGAGACTCCTCACGCTCAAAGACAGCTGAGGAGGAAAAGTGAACTTTTAAAAGCAGAGACTGTCACAGCTGCAGCACGTCTCACGCGCTTAAAGTTTGAATCATAAGACTTTGTTTCTTTTGTTTTTGTTTTTTTATGCAAGTTCACAGACTTCGGGTGTACAGTTGTTGTTGCATGCAAATGCAAAACGGATTAAGTTGTTTGGAATCTTGTTTGATTTCAATGTTAAACTGGCCTCAATTTGAAGTTATGGGTGGATGAAATATTTAAAAGTTTATTTTTATTAATAAAATATTAAACAAAAAAAAATAGGGCTTAACCCTGTTGAGGGGCCCAAACTTAAAATATAAATGTTTATGTTTTGTATATAATTAATATTTCCTAAGAAAATGTATTTTTGGATCTCAATTTGTCTGGATGTTCAGACCCAGTGTTTGTTTGTTTTTTGTTTTTTTTCCATTATGTTCCTAGATTCTTTTTGAAATATAAAAAACATGTTTCTTCTTGAACTCGTGTCCTCGTTCACTTCACTCCTCACTCCATCACAGTTACTATGAGTTCATGTCGCTGCAGAGTCACAGGCGGGGACCAGCTACGTCAATAAAGTGACTCAGCGTGGATTAAAGATCCCGTTTAGGTGCAAAGTCACAAATCTTCCCCGTTAGAAGGTTAAAATGAATCGCGTATGATTTAAAGGCGCCATCTTTGACGCTCTGCCAGTGCATGGTCATAAAGAAGACGAGGTAAGCTCAGAGCAAAGTCTGATTTTTACCTAACAATAGCTCAATTTCAACCAAAATGGGAGCTTGTTATTGGAAGATATTCAAATATAACTGACATATTTCATTAAAGGAGTCACTCGAGTCAGTTTGGTGCACAAATGAGGTCATTTATTGTCAGAATGAGACATTATTCACCTTTAAATATACATGAAAACACTTAAATATACAGCAGAGATGCTTAAAAACAAAGAAGTTCATGCACAGGGTTCATGTGTGTTCTTAGTTTTTCAACATTAAGAAGCTTCAAATTCAAACATGCATCGATGCTGATGGTGATTCAGGTAGTTCAACAGACGCCAGATGCCTGGAGTCTGTTTACATACTATAATTATGTGATTTATTCTCATTAAAATGAGTATAAGTGATGCACAATGGGGAATATTAATAGAAACCAGCTCATCACCACACACACCCTGCAGCCTCTGCATTATATATTATCTCATGTATGTATATATAGGTATGACATACCTGTGTGGTGGTTGATGTCGCGCCGGTTTGTCGACCGGCTTTCCCGTCTCGGCCGTGACGTCACGCATCCCGAGCGCTCTCCCCTCTGAGCGCGTGGTCCTCCTGGTCGCGAGCACATGGAAGTGAGGTCGAGATTTGGTGTCTGCGTGAGACTGCGCGACTGATCATGGAGGAGAAAAGAAGAAAAGGGTAGGGGGAAAAGATAAATATCGGAATATAAAAGCAACAAAGCAGCGAGAAAAACACGGTAAGAGCTCCTTTATGTCACCTCCTGTCGACTGCTTTCATCATTAATTCACTGTTTGTTTTAATTTTATTGTGACGCCAGAGCTCTGATCTGTCAATCTGGCTGCTGGAAACTTCATTTAAAGAAAGGACAGTTTAATCTGGGCTTTTTAAAATACAACCTGTGTGTCTGGCTCCTCTTTTGTGTGTTAATCCAGCAGAGTTTAGAGCTGGAGGTGTTTACAGCGCATGTTCTCTTAGTCTATTGTTGTCTTAGCTGATCCTCACTCATGAGATGTTTACTTTCATGCTCTATAATGTGGACTTTTCCTCTCAAAGTGCTGCTTCAAGCATTGTCTGCCCCCCTTTCTCTCTCCCCTCCCCTCTCTCTCTGCTGTCAGTGGTTTGGATCATAACAAAAACATGATAAAAAAGCATCAGATAGAGCTGCACAGCTCCACGTTTTCTGCATAATGTGGAGCTTGTCTGTGTGCAACAAATGGAGGGACATTTCTGATGTTGGAGCTGCATGTCTGGCACGTGAGGTGCAGCGTGGATTCATTGTGTGTGGACTCTCTGGGTGGGCAGGACGGCGCATTATTGTGAGAAGGGGAAAGTGTGCTGTAAACTGGCTGACCTGGGTTCAAGCCTCCATGACAACATGCACCCACCCTGCTGGAGTTTATTTGCAGCGAAACACTACCCAGTATGTATAGTTTGGTTATTTACAAGTCAGAACACATCTGCAGAGAGACTTTTTGTGTTAAAACTGGCATAAACCACATTTCTGTATCATCAGCAGCACATGGAGAGCCTTTTTTTACGCAACTTCTTGGCAAATATTATCTAATCAAAAGTTTCACAACAGTTTCCTGTTAATATTTTATACTTAGTTATTTGAATAGCTTCCAAACTCCGTCAATATCAGGTGAGCAAATAACCTACATTCTTTGAATGTGGAAGTTAGAACGCTAGGCTAATTAGCTTCACGGCAAGAAGCTAGTTAGCCTAGCTTAACTAGCTAGCTAACTATACATAACGCTGGTTATGTATAGTTAGCTATTAAGATAATCGGTCCCTTATACAGTATTCATGATTTGAGGGCATTGTTCTGTTAAAATGGAATGTGGGAAGTCAGCAAGCTAGGCTAACTAGCTCCAATTTTAGAGCAGAAGCTAGGTAGCCTAACTTGTTAACTTAATACAAGCACACTTAACGCCGGTTATGTACCGTTATTTATCCATTATACAACATTCAACATTTGGGAGGACGCATCAGGCTGTTAATTTTGAATGTAGAAGCTAGAAATCTAGGCTAATTAGCTTCAGGACAGAAGCTAGTTAGCCTAGCTTGCTAATTTAATACAAAAGCACTTAACACTGGTTATGTACTGCTAGCGATTGATATTATTTGTCCTTCGTACAACATTCAACATTCGTGAGCATCGTGCTGTTAAGTTCTAATGTGGAAGTTAGAAAGCTAGGCTAACTAGCCTTTGTTCAGAAAGATGAAGCTAGTTAGCCTAGCTTGCTAACTTGCTACAAGCACACTTAATACTGGGTATATGGTGATGATTTATACAATATTCAACACTTGGGAGCATGATGCTGTAAAGTATGGTTTGGTTATTTACAAGTCAAAGGATATCTACAGAGAGACTATGTCAAAACGGGGCTTGATTTGGGTGAAAAGTGCAGTTTTAAACCAAATTTCTGCATGTGGAGAGCATTTCTTTTGTGCAAAATGATCTATAGTGTTTAAACTTATTGGCAAAGATGATCTAATTCAAAAGTTTCCCAGCTGTTCCTGTTAATATTTCATACAAACTGTCCAAACTGCCTCAGTGCCAGGTGGAAGAACAAATATTCTACTGTACCAGACGAAGAGGTGAGCGGCGCTGAAGCTGGTGTTGCATTCGAGTAACAGAGCTGATTATCTTACAGATAAATAGGCAAAGCTACAACACGGCAACATTTCTCACAGTTCTGAGGGCTCTCTCAGCACCCACAAACAATTTCTAACCATGATGAAGATAAGAAAGATTAGTAACTGCTTCCGTTCTTGGTAGACATCAGTTACCATCTTTTGAGGTGTTGCAACCCAGGAAATGGGTTCAAATGTTTATTTATCATGCATGTGATCAGATGGATTAATTTAGATTCAGAGTGTGCCACCCATTCATCTTTAAGATAACTCTGTGACTCGAATGTAAAAAACGAGAGGCTCAAACTGTTTTCATAAACATAAACAACCATAGCAGCACCTACCTGTCAATCAAAGCAGCGACTCTCTTAATTATACATAAATTTAAGCCTTAATATAATTTGACCAGGTGAGTATAGTATAGAAATTCACCCTCAGTACAGTTGCCACTTGTCCAAAACACAAAGATATTCAAGGCACAGTGACATAAAAACTGAGAAGAAGCAAATCTTTGCAAATTTGGCTCTTCTGCTTGTATTTATGTGTGTAAAAAAGGCAGCTTATATGATATTTAAACATGAAACGGTAGTATTATATATTATATCACATCCGCAGATATTCCTCAGGTAAAGAAGGTATATTTTCAGCTTCGCTATGTTTACATCAGTTCTCTGCTTGTCTGATACTTCTTGTGAGACCTCCTCGCTGGAGTGGTTTTACAGTAAATGTTGTGTATGTTCGAGTTCGAGTAAGAGATCTATGTGTTTTCCAGACAAACTTACACCGAGCCAAGCTTTCATTGCCTCGCCACAACGGCTGCACACATACTTCTCAGATACTTTAGAGGCCCAGGAATACATTGGAGGTCTGCAGTTATGTAATCTGTGTTTTTCAGGGCTGGAATAGATTAAACGCGGTTCATACTCCTGAAGTCAGAACTGTTGCCCGCTCGCCAAGCCTAGACTTTTCTCTCTGGCTGGGGTCTTATTTTACAGCATCATTATTATCACATGACATCACTTTCCTCTTCGGGAGCGCGCTGCCTCATTTGCATGCTCTGTTTCTGTCTCCGAGCCGTCGGTGTGTGTTTTTATTGGCTGTGGATGACCTGCCAGTGTTTTTAGTGTGCCACGTGATTTTAGGAATATATTGCTGAGGAATGTGACACGTGTGCTCTTGGATGTAGCTCCACGTACTCCAAAACTTCAAAATGGAAACCCCCCTTTTTTTTTTGTGTGTGTGTGTGTGTGTGTGTGTGTGTACGGAAATGATAAAATTTCAACTTCAACTTCAACTTCAACTTCAAATGCCTGGGAGGGCGTTTCCCATGGCAACAGTTGACTGACATATGAGACCTGAGGTTGCTAGGAGACGCTGTCAAGTTCTGTGGTGCCCTAGTGACCGCAGCACACCCATACATTGATACAAGTACACTTAACACTGGTTGTTTACTGTTATTTTGATCCCTTATACAACATTCAGCTAGTTTCCATTTGGGAAGTGAAATCTATCACTGATTTCCGGCTAAATGTTACTTTAGTAATCAATTGGCTAATGATATTAGAACGTATAAGCTGGCTTAACTTCCTTTGCATCCAACGAAGGCACATACATATTTCACCAATTAAAGCACAGGCGATGAATGTTGACAGTCTTTTTCATAACTTAACTTTTGCCTGCAAATCGGTGTACGACTCAAATTATCTTAGATTTTAAATAAGTCTGTATGCTTATGTACTACAGAGAGAGGGAGACCATTTGGAGCAGCGCTACGGGGCGCTTGCAGCCATGTCTGGATGTTATGTAACAGTACTGGTCCCTCTGGTGAGTGATGTCATTGCCTAACTTCGTATGCTTTTAAAATATACAGTTTGATAAAGTAAAGAAAGAAACACAGGCTATAAAAGATGTTTTTTTTTGTCAAAGTCTCTGTGATGTCCTTTTTTTTTTTTAACCTTTCAAGCTGTCTGTCCATCCGATGGAAAAAAGCTGCTGAACGCTGTAGCTGGTCAGCCTTTTTTTTCCCCCCCTCTATCATCAGCGCACATTGTGGAGAGCATTGTCATGTGCTATATTGTTAATGGCGGCCCTCATCAAAGCAGGACGTACCGGCTGGATTAGAGCTCATTCTCCCACGGGCGTTTCCCCCCTCGGACCTCCAGCGCAGGAGGCCAAGAAGAGGGCAGGCTTTCAAAGCCAAGTCTTGGTTGGAGGAATGTTGCAGTACGCCGGCTACGACTTGATGTAGTTATCTTTAGTGTTTAGCTCTTAGCAAATCAAGCAGTTTGAACATGCCACCTTGTCCTCTGGGGACGTTTTTATACAGTAAATCATTAATAAATAAGTCAAATAATTACTAGCTGTAGCTCTACACGCCTCTATCGAAGGACAAACCTTGACTCCTGTGTTAACTCATTAAGGAGGACTGGCTTGGCGTCATCGTTTTGATTGATGGCACTAGCTACACACAGGTGGTGACTCGCATGCCAAAAATACCACAAGCGCTTGCATTTGCATTTTGAGGCTGTTTACAAGCTGTGTTACAGAGTAGTAGTGTTGAGTTTAATGGACAACATGTACGGAAAGAGTTGGAGGGTGTACAGGAGAAAATCTATCCAAGGACTCACCAATCAGCGCCCGTGCACATTAACATCCGCCCTCCAGAAAAGAAATTACAGACCATCAGTCACACTGATGTCCAGCCTTGAGTCGGTCCATACAGGACAATGAAACTGATGTCATCCGACCTTCTCTGTGCATCCGGACAGAGCTCGCCGTTCCTGAGGTTTTAAAATTGAATATATGACTGTAGAATGAACTAAACCTGATATCGTCACAGTCGCTTGTCCTATTATAAATATTCATGCTACCTCTCTAAAGATGAGTACTAAAATGAGGTGAGAGACGTCTGTTTTATTTCATGTTTTTTTTATTATGCTCTTATAGGCCTTGGTGCTGAAGATAACCGCTGTGAAATAAATTATTACTTAGGAGCTTAACCAGCTTTATTGATGCCGGCGCTCCCTCACTCTCAACCGCCGCTGCCTCACAAACCAAATTAAACTTCTCCGTGTCACTATTTTGCAGCTTAAATTGTGAGTCAGACTCAGATTTAGAAGCTGGGTGAAATAAACAAAGCCAGAACACAACATTCACAGTTTGGATACTCTCAGTTTCAGAGACGACGAAAAGTTGCATTTTTGCGGCAGGTCTTAGTGTGTATCTTTAAATAACCTATAATTTCTTTAAACTTCAACAGCTGCTTAAAGATTAATGTACATTATACCTGCTAAACAACAAAGTAAGACAAACAAACTGACAGACTGAGTCAGAGAAAGTCAAGAAACTCATGTTCTGTGAGGTAAAATTACTTGGTTTTGTCAATGGAGTCTGGTTGCTCTGACCCCAGGCGGCAACCTCCGTGACTGACGTGAAACCAATGCGGAAGTGCCAAAAAATGCAGTTCCTCAAACGTCCACTTGAGGTTGGCTACAGAAAGAGTCAGTCTCCATAAGTCCCCATGTTAAAATGTCCAACTTCACAGCAGAAATAAACATATTTACAGTCTGGTACAAAAAAAAGTTCCCCCGTTCATGACAACTGTACTGAGGGTGAATTTTTATACAACTCACCTGTTAAAATTATATATAAGGCTTAAAGTTATGCAGGATTAACAGTGTGTCCGCTTTGACTGACAGATAGATGATGTTACAGGTGGCTTGTCTAAGCAACCAGGATTCATTCAGCCCGCCTCAGGTCCACATCTTTGCTGATTTTTAGATTATGGAGGCTGAAGAGCAAGACTGCCAAGATGGCGGCGGACAGAGCCACCACACTGAGCTTCAAAAAGCTCTGATGTCACACATACACTGTCCAAAAACAAAAAAGGATGTTACTGTTATATCACACCCAGAGTTACAGTACTTCATCTTTTACCTCTTGAACTTGACATAATTCCCCTGGTTTCCTTTTCTAAGCTCTGAATATCGTGTCCCATATATTCTGTTCTGCTTGTTCCAGAGCTCAGCTGAAGCTTTGTGTCACACTTCTGTTAGGTTCGATACAGAAACACCACGGCGCCACTTTTTATGCCCGTACCATTATACGAAATGGAAAATTGAACATTCCGCGTAATTTTGTCCGTGTAATTCACTGGATGGATTTCATCCCATGACATCTCCTCTGTCTGCTCACACTACAAGTAACCCGGCACAGTTTATGCCACCGAGTGACATACTGCCATAACGCAGAGGAGGTCAGAGTTAGCCATCACTCATAAGAGAGAAGAAACATGAGCCTCAGCTGCTGTCAAAACAGCCCGACAGGTAGATGTTGGCACTAACTGTGTTACTGGTAGAAACGGTAGCGTTGGAGGGCAACATGAAGGAGGAGGCAAACCCCGCTCCACCTCCCCAGGTCCTCCGCGGTGAGATGAGTCACACTCAGCAAACAATGTGTTTGATTTTGCTGTCAGTTCACCTCAGGCGTGGACGGAGAGAGCAGACACGAACTGTTTGACTGACCTACATACTGTGTTTATGTGTCCTGCTGCTGCTTTGAGTTTGAAAGGAAACAATCCCACACATTTAATAAGCGGGTTTCAGAAATCCCATTGTTGAGCTGACACGGCAGAGGAGGAGCGCAGGACGGACAGACACCTTTTTGTTTGCCTGAAGCGGTGAAAGGTAAAAGCCCACGCGTGTCGCGAAGAGGCTGAAGTGATGTCAGCTTGCAAATATGATGACTAATCTGGTATTACCAGCAACCACTGTCACAATGAATCTGTAACGTTGGCGACTTTTTGGCATTCAAACAAAGCGCCTGTAATGGCTCTCTCCCAACTAGGGCGCCAGCTACCAATTATTTTCATTATCGATGAATCTGTTGAGCACTTCCTCCATTAATTGATTCATTTTTTTGGTCCAGAAAATGGTGAAAAATCTTCCCAAAGCCTGATGCTAACGTTTTAAACTGGTATTTTAAAATGGTATTCCCAGTATTTTAAAATCTCGGCCCTATTTTTTACATATTTAGGACTCTAAACAGGTACAAAAAGTTTTGGGACTAGTCCACCATCTCACCTTAGGCCGGATCCAGACTGTAGTCTCTCAATCTGAGACTATCCAGGTGGATTCATGGACTAAAGTCTGATACTCTACCTGTTGTGTTGTTGCTTTGTTTATTTCATGTACCCAGCTTCTAAATCTGAGTCTGACAATTTACGCTGCAAAATAGTGACACGAGAAGCTTAATTTGGTTTGTGTCCAATGAGAGACGGCAGCGGTCGAAGGACATAGACAGTGAATGAGAGTGAGGGAGCGCCGACATCGATAAAGCTGGTTAATCAGCGAAATAATAACGTATTATCCCTGACGGCAGCCTCAGCTGGCAGCCATGAATCCTTCGGGGCAATTGCACTCGTCAAAGTACATCCACTAAAAGTGTTTGTTTATGCAAATTATAGGCTCAGATTGTAGCACTCCAACAGAAACAACCTTTGATATCACTTTGTTCAAAGCCACCAGACTCTTTTGACAATGACGGTAATTTTCTTGACGATGACTCAAAATGATGAGTTGATTTTCAGAAAAGTTGGCAATTCCCAACTTGGGGGTTAATCTGAGGGGGTCATGAGATGATTCACCATAAGACACTCACAAAGGTTGGCCCTTAACTCATAACCACTGTAGGCTTTAGAGACACCTACTGTAATGTCTGCGTCTAACTATCATTTATCAGCCTGAATATTCTCAGTGTCATGCCTATAGATGAGCCATGTTCAACATGTTTGCTCGATGATCCTGTATCACTTTTGAGACCTTTGCTCAGTGAAATGAAAGCGGAGGCTGTGTTTTGATATCCACGTTAACGTACTGTGACCAGATAGTCAGCTGCAGCTGCACAAGTTGTCGTAAGTCAACTGAAAGAACGACTTTTAAATCAGCACTTTTTTTTTTGTTTGTGCATCAAATGCAATTATTTATTTTTTTTGCAGCGAGCGCAGATATTTAAACGAAACAAAACCTCATTAACCTGCAAATCTGTCAGTGTCCGAGCAGAAAGAAAAGGACTTTTGTCTGTTGTGATTTTCTCATTTGAATCCTTTAAATTTGCACACATGCTGTTGCCTACAATATGTAAAGCACTTCACTAGATATTCATACTGTAAGCAGTTTTATTTCTCTCTTTAGGGACA
This sequence comes from Nibea albiflora, assembly GCA_014281875.1. NCBI lineage: Eukaryota > Metazoa > Chordata > Actinopteri > Sciaenidae > Nibea > Nibea albiflora. Next base: position 23,081 of record JABGLX010000222.1, read on the forward strand.
CGCTGTGTGTGTGTGTGTGTGTGTGTGTGTGTGGGGAGGGGATGAATGAAAACACATTTTTTAACAAGCTGATCCAACATCGGAAGAATGTCCTACACAATTTAAAAGCTCATTCATAGATTTTTGCGGTTTGTTTATTCCTTAAAGCTTAAGAAATTATTTTGCTGCGGCGGTCTTTGTCAATTTTCTGTAGAAATTGAGATCTGACAGGGCTCCACATGCTTCCACAGCACAGCACCGAATGCTGTTACAATGCCAACACATTTACATAATGAAACCACGTCAGAAAAAAAAAAAAAAAGCTTTATTCGCGGTATTCTTGCTGTCCTCTTTAGCCTATAATTACAGGGCCAATTCATCTTTATTTATTACACGGAGAAGCAGGGCGGTACAACACAGGATCACATGTTACCAGCTGAGGTTCACAGTGCAGTTTAATGATCATTAAAGCACCGTTAATGAAATATTAATAGTTCGCCTCACTGCCAACCTCTCTCCATCACGTCTCGCTCAGTCGGGGGGTTGGAGGTCATGCCGCTGTCTGTCTGGCAGAATTCATCAGGCTGATTAAAAAGTACCTGCAAAAGGTTAATGTAGTTTTTACTCCTGGAGTGAGGCTGGCCTCTCGCTGAAAGGTGAAAATCCTCTATTTGTTGCGTGAGGTCAGTTTGTTTTTCAGGGTGGGAACGGCTTTCCTCGCCTTCCCTCCGTCTTCCCCTGTTGTTTTCGTGGTGAAAGTGCGAAAGCAGGGGCACGTCTGCTGCCGTCGTTTTAGGTTTTTTTAAGGGTGTCGCAGACATCCTTTGACACCTGAAACGCCACAGCCTCCCCGTTCAGGACGGCCTCGGGCCTGTCACTCAGGATCCCCAGTCGTCTGACTGCAGCGCAAGAGTCCGCGGAGATGACCCACAACACGTCAGTCAGTCGTTTATCTTCCCGTGACAGGAAAGATCCATTAAGATAAAGCAAAAGAGTAAAATATAGAGGTTTGTGTTACGCTGACATTTAAAGGTTTTGCCTCCGAATTAAATCAGCGATTGACTCGATTTTTGGGGCGTTTTTATGGCGCATTCACTTCACACTTGCACACTTCACAGAGCTCAGCCTTCGTTTTTCCTGATGGGGAGCCTTGGGCGCACGGATCCCGCTCCCTTTGATGTGCTGACTGTCTGTCCCAGGGGTGGTTTTGATTGCCTCTTTACCTCCCCTCCCATGTAAGTCAATAGGAGCCAGCCTGCCATCTGTGGGAATTGATACCTCTGCTGAATCATACTATTAAAGTGCTCCTCCATCTTCCTTTCCACTGTCTCTACTCGTACCCTCTCACCCCGAGCTCCCCTCCTCCTCCTCTCTCTCTCCCTCTCTCTCTCTCTCTCTTTCTGAAGCCCGGCTGTCTTATCTTACTGCTAGAGATGCAGGAGAAGTGTCTGCCAATTGGGGCTAAGGCCGTGTTCTGACCGAAAATAGCACCACATTGCGAGAAGGGTCTGCATCGGTGTGAGCGCTACCAGTCCCGGTGAGGAGATGGAACATGAATGCCGTGGCCCATGTTTAAAAATACATCCATGAACTCCAGAGAGGGTTACAGTACTATAAGACAGGGCTGTACAACTCTAGAAAGCTCTAGTTATTCAATATGTTGATGCAGTGTCATTGCACTTTAATAATTGAACATCACAAATGAGTTTTTAGTGGCATTTCTGATTATTTTTATTCATTTTTTTGCTGCATTCCTACATGCTCATTCTCTATGCTTATTTATTGTTGGATATATTAATATATAACCTCTACTTTAGGCAGTGTCACCATAATATTTGCACAAAAAAACGCAGGTTTTTCCGTTCATTTGATCGAGGTGAGTCCCGTTTTGGCAGCGTCCCGCGGTGGAGAAGTTTAGCCGGATCCAACTTTTTGGGAAAACGCAGCTCGGCGTCACGCTGCAGTTGCCAATCAGATCGGTCAGCCTGAAATGTCTCTGAAACTGAGACGATCCAGGTGGATTCATGGACTACACTCTGATACTCTACCTGTTGTGTTCTGGCTTTTGTTTATTTCATGTACCCAAGGATACCGGTTATCCTTGAAAGCTGTAGTTCATAAACTCTTTGGCGTGTGACTCCTCTGAATATGTTAACCCCGACAGAACCAAAAAATCTGTCAGGTCTGGGTGTAATTAGTGGAAAACTGTCAAATTTCTGTCTTTAAACTGTAAATTTCTTTAATCTTCAGCTCCCAACTTGCCCACAAAGACACCTCTGCAGCCGCTGCTTTCAGCTACACCTGAATTATATTCACGTGTTTAAAGAAAAGGTTTGAAAATAGTTAATGTATCCAAGTAAGAGTTACTTCGTCTAATTCCTCCAGTTTCCTTTGTAAGTTTCTTCAAAGTTAGAAACAGTTTTCAACAGTTCAAGTAACTTTTTTTTGGTTTTAAAGTCGTCACAGAAATGTTTCCTTCTTGTCCCTCTCATGACCCCTCAGATTTATCTCGCAGACCCTTCGGGGTCCCTTCCTCCAGCTTGGGAAACACTACTTTCAGCCTGTTAAACTCAAATCTTCAAAAAAGTTTTGGGTCAATTGTTTCACAAAGTCAAGTGAAGCTGAGGTCATTTGGTCACTCGGTATGAAACCAGCTCCCAAACCAGGTGTTTATTTATTGGTGGCAATAATGGCAGCTCATAAATTATTCCTCAGCCCCCTTCCCCGTGTCACTTTTTCAGTTATTCTTGGAGGACAGTTGTGAAAACACGGATAGTGACAACAGAGGAACAGAAGCTGCAGCCAGCTGACACCTCCAGCCTCTAATGGAGATACAGTGTGAGGAGGAGGAGGAGAGTTTGTGCCACTGCTGACTTGTCACTGTGAGCCCAGCAGGCTCATCCTGGTCCTGATTAATGGAGCTGTCTGCTGGGGCCTCGCAGGGGAAGAGCAGGGCTCTTTTCCCATTCACTGAAGCCCCGCGTTTATTTGCCCACAACAGATGGGCCCCCCGGGGCCCCCCGGCTCGTTTGCACCTCCCGTGCCTTATGCGCACAGCATCCTTCATCTTAATCAGTGAACAGGTTCCTGAGCACAGCCACCTGACCTACAGGTGACCTCTGTGGTTCGTCCACCTTCACAAAGTTACCAGATACTCTAAAGACAACGGCTCATTACTCTGGTATTGTCAGGTGTAGACCGTGGGCTGTTAAGGTGTTCCTCTTTTGTTCTTACTCTGCAGGAGGACGGCGCGCTGGCAGAATGACGGATCTAGTGGCGCCATCCTGTTACCCAGACATTCGAATGGCAGTTACATGTGTATTTGTGCAGAAGTTATATTTCTGCCGCTCCCGCCGGAGTCGGGAACGGGTTGTTGCCAGGTAGATTTTCGCATCCAAGGAGTTTGTCTTGGTGCTGTGGTGTGTAACGGTACTGTGAAGAGGATGTAGTGAAGAATATTCAGACGTTATAAATGTCCAACCCGGACGTATTCGGACATATTTGTCTCGTGTAAACTGTGCAGTGTAATCACTGACTGGATGTCGTATCTGCGACGTCACCAACAGGTTAATGAAGAGCCGTGTGAAACTGGCAGTCCTGCCTCTTCCACCTCCCTGCTGATCCCTGCATTCGTGGAGCTGAGACGGGCTGAATGACGCTTGGTTCCTCAAACAAGCTGCCTGTAACAGCACCTACCTGTCAATCAAGGCATCCCTGCTGTTAATCCTGCATAACATTAAGCCTTAATAATATTTGAACAGGTGAGTTATATAAAAATTCACCCTCGGTACAGTTGTCATGAACGGGTAAATCAGCTATAGAGACCAAAACTGTTTTTTGTACCAGGCTGTAAACATGTTTATTTCTGCTGTGAAGTTTTTAACATTTTAACATGGGGACTTATGGAGACTGTAGCCAGCCTCAAGTGGACGTTTGAGGAACTGCAGTTTTTGGCTTCACGTCACAGCCATGGAGGATGCAATCTAACAAAATATACAATCTAATAAAATATAAGTTTTAGAGTTTTAGACTGTTGGTGTCAAAACAAGCGTCTTAAAATGCCTCTTTGGCTCCAGGAGTCATTTTCTTACATCATATAGATTAAGTTACTATAATCAAATAGTAAATGTTGGTCAACTCTGATCCAATACGCTGTAGTGCAAACTGTGCCAGCGACACAAACTGATGCACAGAGCATTTAAAAATCAGATCGAAACAGTCAGTTTGGATTTAGTGTTGAAAGACAGAAGTTGGATTGGTGCATCCTGAATTACCTGCTAATGGAATTTAGAGTCACAGCAAATGATTATTTTCTTTAATTCGGTGTCAGTTTTCTCAGTGGATTGACTAATTTGGTCTGTAAAATGTCAGAAATGATAAATAAAATGTCCGGCATGCTGAACATGCTGTGTTCAAATAGCTCTCTTTTGTCCAACCAGCCATCCAAAATGAAAAACATTCAGTTTAATATCAAAGCAATCCAAGAAAGCCAGTAAATGTTCACATCTGAGGAGCTGAAACTGGAAGATTCTCAACATTTATGTTTTAAAAAAAGGCTTTCACTTCACCTCTCAGATACTCTTCATCACACTGTTTTCAGCCCTTTCCTGCAGATGTAGATATAATATAATCTAATCTGTGGAGTGACAACCTCTCCAGAGGATTAAGTTTCAGGAGCTCAGACGGCAGCTTAGGGTCAAGAAATGCTTAATTGGATAAGAACAGCATGTGGTCGATCCAAACCAGATCGACGTAAAAAGTAAAACAGCCAAATTAACATTTTCTGGTTTGAACCGTTCACCGGCGCTTTGGTGCCAGAATGTGTCTGAATAAAATGAAGCACTTGTACTTGTAAATCTGATCATCAGATTCTGCCAAATGAGACAAATGCAGCACCAGACTGAAAAGTGCCTCGTCCCAGAAGCGTCTGTGCTTCTGCCATGTCTCATGAGCTTTTTCATTCGCACAGCAGATTGTCTTTGTTTGTCTGAGACTCGGGATGATCTCCTGCGCGTTGGATCTCGAGGAGACAGTTTTTGAAACTCCCTGTTAATTGTTACAAATGTTACAAATCGAATCCTTTTGTTTAAACCCCCCGAATTGAGCGCGTCTTATCCTCCTCTCTCTCTCCTCCTCCTCTCCGCGGTGACATTGGACCATTGTTTCCTCTTCCTGCTGATGGCTGTTGTTCTTTTCACTATCAGGGAGAAGCAGGACGGGGACTTTTACAGTTTGCTGCTGATTCACCACAGATTAGATTGCCGTCCCCGAGCATGAGATTGCTTCGTTTCACTCTGTAACATTGCATTAAGCTTTCATAGCGTGTGTGCTGTTACATATGGAGCTCTTTGATGTCTTATAACTGCTCTTTACATTGATACCAGGCTGTGTCCAAAGCATTGGTGACAGATTTAGCAGATCACATTAACTTCCTTCCTATTTCCACTACAAGCTGACCTTCTCCTTCTCCGACTGACCCTGGCGCTCTTCTTACGTTAGCGGGGAGCAAAACTGATGATTCATTTGGTGAAACGTAAACAGCCTCTCGCAGCTCTTGCCGTCATATTTATTCACGCCCCCCCCCACCCTCCTGCAGCACACGACTCAAGTTTCACCAAAGGGTTTATATTGCCAGGTGATCCGGCTAAAAAAAAAATGTCACAAGGGCGGTTTTGGTTGCTTTTTCTACAGAGCGAAGCGGTTTAAACGCTTGAAATCCAGCATATTTTCACACCTCCAACGCCGCCATTTGGCATTCCCCAAGCAGAGGTCACAAGATTAATTTGTTAATCCTGTCACCCCCTCCATCTCGCCTTCACGGTTGTGCAGAGGTAGGCTTCTCATTTAGGCTGTTTTCAGGCCAAATCAGGCGAATCGCCTCGGGGTTTTTGCGGCGTCGATGAATGTAACCGCTATCAGACCGTCCAAACCAAAGCAGGAGGAGGAGGAGGAGTTTGGAGCCGCTGCAGTAACATCAAGTTTGAATATTATTACCAATTAAAGTTGAATCTGGCCTAGCTTGAAGGGAAAAATCTGCATTAAACCTCCCACCGTCTGTTCTGACTGTTTTCATTGGTTTTAACAACGGTTAGTGTTGAAAAAGACTCGAGCTTTAAACGCTGTACTTTGCATAGTATCGGTCTTACAGCTTGATGCCACCGGTGCAGTCGTAAAAAACAAACAATTTAACTACGTAGTCTGCTTATTCATGATAGAAAAACACAAAAAACAAGCGAAAAATCACCAAATCTGAGCAAGTTAACAAAGCCTGAAAGAAAAACACTGCCAGTCCCGAACAAACCCAAACAGCATCGCGGCTTCACAGACCAATCCTCGGTGGGATCCAGAGGTTACAAGTCAAGTCAAATTTTATACAGCCTAAAATCACAAATCATAATTAGCCCCGGGGGGGTTTCCCCAACATCGTTTATCATTAGACCGTCCATCTGGGTGAGGGTAGAACTTTTTAACCCAGGAAAACACAACAAAGCCGAGAAACGATGGATGAACATCATGATCCACGAGGACATTTAACAAATGTGGACACATCAAACGCTTAGTTATGGCTGTGAAGTTATGATTACACAGTCGCTGTTCAAGGGTTCGGGTTAGTTACTTGCTTGTACGCGCTTTTGTACACCTCATTCTTTTGTGATCATGAATGGTACACCGGCAGCTGATCAGATGGCTTGTTGTCTTTGTCTGGTAATGCCCTCACATGGTATTCCAGCCCACCTCCGTTTAATCTCTTTGGGCCCGAGCCAACTCTAAATGCACAGATCGCCTCTTTTCACAAGAGACAGCAGTGTCAGCAGGGCTGTGCTTTCTCCGCTGAGCCCCCGAGCAGACCCCTGGGTCACCCTCTCCCATGCCCTGAAAGGAGGTTGAACCTGTGGGACCGGCGCTGTAAAGTGGCCTGGTACTCATCAGCCGCTGGAGGTGTTTTGTCTAAAGCTTTTTCATTCATTTACTCTGCTGTGCGAGTGTGCCTTTAACATTAAACAAGCAAGGGCCGACGTGTAAATATTTAGCCTTACATGTTTGAGAGAGTTCAAAGGCGGCTGAAGAAATGAATGAGGGCCGTGCTCCGACTTCTACAAACCCAGATAAAGAAGCTGAATTAAATGTCCATAAGAAACTTCACAGTTAAAACCTACAGTTTCATTGTGAAGGGGGCAGCAATTAATCACAAACCTGTCTTTAATGTAGGGACACCGCGCGTCCCTTGAGTTTCCCACCGCGGTTGTTGATTAATGTGCCTCAAATTCAAACTCCACCGTCCTGTAAAGCTCGGCTGCTTATTGTTATTCCTCAAAATGACAGACATGCCGGGACGTGGAAGAGGAAAGGGTCTGGGAAAATTTATAGCTGAAGGGCACAGGAGGTCATTTTAGCCACGTGCGCGGTCGCTTTTAGAAAACTCAGACTAGTTCGGTCAGAAAGGTCATGACCACTGACACCTTATGTGTCGCCACCATGTCGCCCTGCCTCTAATCTAAAATTCAGCAATTAAATTAGCTTTAGAGACCAAAACTGTTTTTTGTACCAGTCTGTAAACATGTTTATTTCAGCTGTGTTTGACATTTTAACATGGGGACCTACGGAGACTGACTCATTCTGTAGCCAGCCTCAAGTGGACGTTTGAGGAACTGCAGTTTTTGGTACATAAATTGAGTCAAAGTGACTTACAAAAAGGGAAACAATAGATTTATCACATCCACTTGTTGGTAGTGTTGGAGAGGAGGTCCTCTCTGAAGAGCTGGAGGTCTTCAGGAGGGGTTTGAAGGTAGAGAGAGACGCCCCTGATCTGGTAGGACGGGAAAAGTTGGGATTGTCCCCGAGCGTACAGGTGGCAGAGCCAGGCATTTAATGTGGGCTGCTGCAGGTCGCCAGTGGAGCTCGCTGAGCAGCGGGGCAACGTGACCTTTTTGGGTTGATTGCCCAGGCGCATCGGCGTGTTCTGGATCATCTGTGCAGCCTGGGAGGCCGGGTGGAGGAGGGCGTTAGAGTAATCGAGTCTTAAGATGACAACAGCATGACCGGGCAGCCACCACTTCCACATGGGCTACACTTCACAGTCATGGTTTGTCGTGACCTTTTTAAGCTGTTGAGGAACATTAATATGATGCAATTAGACTTCCCTCATTTGTCCTTCATGAATTTTTAAAAGTCCCAAGTGGAAATGACTGTGCACAACTCATTGTGTTTCATGATTTGAAACCCCCGTCGGTGTGTTTAGTTTGAAAAGCAGTTATAGGTATCTGGTCTTTCATCTTGTGTCACGTTGGTATCTTTGCAGTACATGCCTCGACTGTTTCTGTTTCATTACCGTCTTCTCTCTCACATTCAGCTGCTGCCCCCCTGGCCACAAAACAACTGCATGAAATTTCCTGTGACATTTCGATAAATCAGACATATATATTCGTTATCTGCAGCGTCGGGGCGGTTCACGGTCGGGTCACACAGACGTCATGAAAAATGTCAAAGCTGTCAATGGAAGAAGAGACAAAGGAAGTTCTTCTGAATAACGTGAAGACGTGGCTGAATTAGGTGTTTTTTCGCCTCATTTCTCCGCCTCTGCTAAGCCCAAATGTGGAAAGACCCAAATTAAAATCCTTTGCCTGATTATCTGCGGATGATAATGGTGTCATTCTTACAGCAGGAAATAAACACTCCTCCATCAGAATGCTAATGTGAGGCCCTGGTTGTTCCATTTATTGGATTTGTGTGGGATGGTCCCTTAATGACTGGAAGTGAAGATGAGAGGAGAATAAACAGGATGAAATTCCATGAATACCATCGAGGATAGTCGGCCTTATATCGCCGTGGGTGAGCGTGACAAGCTGTCCGTAGGAATCTTCAAACTGTTCTTTCTACTGTCACGGTGCAATTTCACCACCAATTGTACTCGTTTTTCAGAGGAAGTCAGTAAACGAGTACACGCCGTTGATGCTGATGAGTTAATTTTGACCCAGTGTGACCTCTACGTGACACATCATCTGTCCTTTGGCTTGAAATGTGTCCATAGACTGGACGTCGTATCCGTGACGTCACCCACAGGTTTATGAAGGCCGAATGATGCCTGGATGCTCAAACGAGCTACCTGTAACAACGTCCACCCGTCAATCAAAGCAACAAGGCTGTTAATTATGCATAACTTTAGGCCTTAGCCATGGCTCGCTCCTTGGTTGTGTCCCATCCTCCTTAATGAGGGAAGAGGTTGTAAAGACGCTGAAGAATCCCAGTTATTGACCCAAGAATGGAAAAGCCTGTAGAGCTCATTAGCATTTTTTTACATTGGTTTATACCAAGCGACAACATCCGTAGCTGTGAAGCGAGGCCAATGCAGGAGTGCTAAAGTCTGCAGTTCCTCAAACGTCCACTTGAGGCTGGCTACAGAACAAGTCAGTCTCCATAAGTCCCCATGTTAAAATGTCCAACTTGCCAAGAGGCAGGACTGCCAAGATGGCGACTGCTCTACAGAAATCCATGGGTGGATGTCCATGTTTTATACTGTCTGTGGTTTATTTGCGTTAGATGTTTACTGTCTGCTGCTCCTTTACTGGTCAGAAGTGGCATTCACGCTGTGTATTGTTTCTGTAATGGCCAGTTTCCGACATCAACATCCAAGTTGTAATTACAATTATAGAAACTCAAGATTTTTCTGAAAAACTTTCAGACTTTGCTCTTAATAATTCAAACGAGGCCACCTAATTGATTCATCAGCGCTATTATCCTGTCAGTGCTAAGTATTTTTAACTCTCATATGATCGGTCTTTCCTCAGAAGTCATAAGCACATAGATCTTTTCTCTGCATCTCTCCACGTGATGTGAACAGAAGTTTATTGTAATCTTGGAAACCGATAAAAGATCAAGAAATACAAAGCAACACACACAGACTGATGAGTTAGATGGGATTAATCTTAGTAAACTTCTAAGATTAACTATCTTAGATTAATAATCTTAGAAACTTGGGAAGCATTGCTTATTTTCAAAGGACAGAGCCGACTAACATCTCAAGGCTCGCATGCTCGTTTTGAATAATGTTCGAGCTGTCAAGAGGCCTTGAAATTAAATGTGTATGAGCGAAAACATTTGTTAGAAAATCAACACTCATACATTATTCATCTAGTCTGTGCTGGAATATACAAGAAGCATGGTCACTGTTTCACTTTCATTAGATGCAGCTCGTGTGACAGATCTTTGATCAGGAGGAAGCCGCGAAGCGTTAACATCTCTCAGCTAGTTTCATTTAAGATCTCCTGTGTTTGGAGGGGGGGGGGTGCGCACACGTCACATATATTCGTGCCCTGATTGTTTACATTCCTCGCGCGTTGCATTCACGCAAAAATTACGGCTTCAAAATGAGCCGAGCGAGCCAAGTTTCCGTCGGTCCTCTTTAATTTGCAGAGGTTTCATGAACGACTGTCATTGTTTTAATTAAGGCCGTTTAAGCGTCGTAAGTTCTCCAGGCTGAATGTGCCTGTCTCGCTCCTCTTTGTCCTCGCTCCTTCAGAGGTGGGGCAGGGGGGTTAGCATTCATTCTGGATCTGCACCTGTTGATTGGAGCGTACGTCTTTCCCGTTTTACGTCTTGAATTTACAGCCCTCAGCTGGAGGGGACGACCTTTCACTCGGGCTCTATGGGGAGAGCCGCGGCAGCTGTGATGACTTCACTGGCTCCTCGTGTAAAAGGACGTCGATGAAGAGGAGGTGGAGGAGGCTCTCTCTTTGCACCTTGAACCTGATAGCCGCCTGATTTGACACGCCGCCTCCATCAGCTGTTAGTTTCTGTCCGATTGAAGCGATTTTTCAAAGAAATAAAAAGGTGTATTCATTTCTCCTCGTGGACTCATTTGGATCTATTCATGTGAATCAAAGAGAGGCAGGAAGAGACCACTAAAATGCCCCCCAGTTTTTCATATGTGTGGTCCTTGGCAACAGAAAATGGACTCTTATATGAGGCCAGCAGCTGTGGCGAAGAGAAACATTAGCAATGCTGACTCATTACAAAGAGTAGCTGAACAGTCTGTGCCAGTTTATATTCCTGGTTTTGGCAGAGAAAGACAACCCTTCCACTGGATGACAGAGGCTCACTATGAGGAGAAATCTCTGCTTTGTAAATAAGATGATTTTAGGAAGTGCCCCATTACCGGGCAGCTCCTCTTGCCTGCTGGCTTTCCTCTGGAGCAGCTGTCGGTCAGCGTGTCAGTGGGTAAATCTCCAAAATACAGATTGCTAATGAGGCTCGAGCTCTCGAGGAAGACCTGGTCCTGAACTCGCGCATCTTAAAGTGGCGAGGTTCCCCTTCCGGGAGCATCTGAATATTTACATACGTCACATAAATTCAAGTAGTCCTTGAGATGTGGCTCGGGTGGTCTTTCTCATAACAGGTTGAGGTCAAACCTTTAACCTCACTCCAGGATTGTTTCCGCCGACTGTCGCCTTCGTGTTTGTCAGTACGGTTCAAGAAGTTTTCGGGTAATGAGCTTGTTGTCGATGAAAGACGGGTCGCAGATCGTCTGCGCTACCATCGACACTGCTGCACATTCCTGCCGGTTCACGTTACAGCGGAGATCTGAAGCAGCTGGAGTTCGACAAGTTTAGTAACTGGTGACTCGAATGTGCTGACGTTGCTTTCATTCAACTAGTTTGAAGCAGCTCGTTGCAGATCTACCCGATCCTCCGTGACCCAGCACACAATGAAGTAGATTTATCGAGTTGAAGAGAAACTATTGAGAGCTTGTCCACGATGCGCCCGATAAATTTATAAATGCATCTTTTTCCCTGTATTTCAGGCCTTTGTTCAGAAACTGCTTCCAGAGTTTGGTGTTTCTTTGTGTCCAACGTAAACTGAGCTTTGGCAGAAACGGTGCCCAAAGCATGAATTATTTTGTCAGGCGATATCACAAGTATGTAATATGATTTCGTCAAGGTGGGGTCCGCATCTGTCTCAGTCCTTATCAGCTGTCATGCAGCCTTATTGTGTGCTAACTGAAAAAAAGGACGAAGAAGAAGAAGAAGAAGAGCTGATTTCGTGTTGTTCAGGTGTTTTACAGTGGACAGTTTCGATTGGCATTTTGGTATAAAATAGTGGTTCAGTTGGTTGGTTTAAAAGTTCATTTTCAACCTTGGAAACCATCGTGGATGAAACAATCTCAGCTTTTCTAATCAAAATGGATGAAAAGTTCTTAAAGTGCTCAGAAAACATGGATCTGCAACTGAGAAAACTCCATCTACTTATAAAAATCTCAACGTATGGAGATTGTTTCGTCAACTTCTGTCTTTGGACGTAGATGTTGGGCATATGTTTCCTGGATTGGGGTTAAGTTTGAGTAAACACCCATTATAACTTAAATATATGCATGAACAAAGGAGAATGGACTGAAAATAAACAGGTGTAGTGGACAGACAAGTCAGAAATGGTAGTTTATTACTTTTATTTATGGAGGATGGGTAGTTGGAGAGTAGCCAGACTTGCATCTCATTCTTTGCACCTCTGGCCATTTTCCCCCTTTGGATAATAAAGTTACATTTGATCTGATTTGATGTTGGATGGTAATTCCAGTCTAATGTGTTGTGCTGGTATCGTGGCATTAGAGTTTTTTATGGACGGCAGCCAGCCAGTTCCCTGTGTGACCTACTGTAGACGAGACTTCCCCTCCGAGCGCCGTTGTTATCAAGTGACTGACCTGGTTTAATCAACATCAGATGAAACGGGATTTCCCACAGCGAACCAAAGTCACAGTGAGAAATGTCATACAGGCTCTCCTGCATGCCTCCATGATTTAATAGCAGTAGCTGCTTATCATGTATAAATAGCAGTGGTGCATAAATGAATGTACGCTGTCAGGTTCAGATATGAGAGTGCAGCGACTGCCTGTTCATTCACCATGTTCACATGGCGGGCTTTTTCCTCTGACGTCACGCTCACAGGGTGTGAAGCTCAAATGTCTTAATGGTATTAAGGTGTTTTTAGCTAACGTTACCGTGTGATGTTTCAGGTGTATATATATATTTGTACATGATTGTCAACGGAGTCTGCTGACTTTGGACAGAGTGATTTATATAGCATCTGTGTCTATACGGTCTTTTCTGACACTATAACAACATTTTCAAATTTCAAAACTGATTCCTCATCGTTTCTTTCAAAACGTGGAGAATCCTGAGGTGTTTCTGGCTTTATAGTCCCTCCATCACGTTCTGGGTTTGCCCCTGGGTCTCCTACCAGTTGGATCCTCATCAGATGTACGAACCACCTCAGTTGGCTCCTTTTGATGGTGGGGAGCAGGAGCAGTGGCTCTACTTCCGAACTCCTACAGATGTCCTACTTCCTCACCCTCTCTCTAAGGCTGAGCCCTGTCACCTTGCAGACAAAGCTCATTTCAGCCACTTGCTCATGACCACAGGTGAGGGTTGACTGGAAAATTGAGAGCTTTGCTATGGTACAACGTCCACAATACTGCCAACACCGCACCAACTCGCCAGGCCATCTCACGCTCATCCATCCCATCACTTGTGAGCAGGACCAGACCATTAGATTAGAAGGGTTATCAAATATGTTGTTTCAACCATGGCCTGATGTCCCTCTGGATTGCCCATTGTCTTCCCAGCAGTATAATTTGAGCTCTGAGCATGACGTCATAGGAGAACGGTCGCTGTGTAAATATGGTGAATAAGCGCTGCTGCATACTATAAAGGTTCATGTGACTGACTGCCAGTGAGCGGATTTCATCTCCGTGCCAGTTTTTAGCCGGGCTGCACTCGATACCAGCTCTCCACAAATAGGGTAAGATCACGTGAAGAGGCAGCGGGGGCACTGTGCCAGTTGGGTCGTGCTGGTTGCGACCATCGCCCACATTCTTTTAATTTTCTGTCAGCCTCCTGGAAATACATTTTCTCTGACACATGGTGTCCCATCTTTTACAAGCCACTCAGCTGCTTAAGAAGTCAACCTCCGTGTGAACCATGTAATGTTCTTATAATACACCCGGGACACTGATGGAAGCACCAAATAGTCAGCAGTAAAAAAGACATGGAGCAGGAGTTCCTCATCTATTTTGGTCTGCTTTATACTGTATAAGGCTGGTTGCTTTCAGATTGTCTTGGTTTTCACTGGAACGTACTTGGATTTCTGTTTAAAATTTATTTAAAGGGGCACTCATTCATTCGTTATTTATTTTTAATTATAGGACATGTAGGATTTTTGTAGTTTGATACTAGGGACAGCTATCAGTCAGGATATATTGCCTCGTATTGCATCATACTTTTTGCTAGTCAAGGTAACATTATAGGAGTACAATACTCAATCATAGACAGTATAAAATATGGCTGTAGTCTCTGTGACGTCACCTACTGGTTTCTGAAGAGTGTGGTAGCTCTGGTCACCGCCATCTTGGCAATCCTGCCACCGCCGTCTCCCGGCTAATCTGAAAATTGGCAGACGTGGATCATCTGTGGACCTGAGGCGGGCTGGGCAGACACCTGAGGCAGACACCTGGTTCCTCAAACAAGCCATCTTTAACAGCACCTACCTGTCAATCAAAGCAGCCACACTGTTAATTATACATAACTTTAAGCCTTTATATCATTTGAACAGGTGAGTTGTATATAAATTCACCCTCAGTACAGTTGTCACGAACGGGGAAATTAGCTATAGAGTCCAAAACTGTTTTTTGTACCAGGCTGTAAACATGTTTATTTCTGCTGTGAAGTTGGACATTTGAACATGGGGACTTATGGAGACTGACTCGTTCTGTAGACGGCCTCAAGTGGACGTTTGAGGAACTGCATTTAACTGAATTTTATGTCCCTATACAACCAACAGTTTACTCATCATTGTGCATCATCGGTGCAAAGAAACTGCTCCCAGTGATTAAAAATTGGGAGGCAACTCAAATGAGCTGCTCTTTCTGCACCAACTGTTTTATCACCAAACGTTGGGATTTATTGAGTTGATGATCCTGCCGCGGTGACAGGTGACACCAGCATCCAACCTCTGCTTATCAATGGAGCAACAATGATTTTGAATCCTCAAATATAGTAACAGCCGTGATGTGTATTTGAAGATCTTTTTGTCAAAACAGCTTGTACATGTAGCTAAAACTACAGTCCGGCCTACCTTTGTGAAGGTTTTAGAGGGCTGCTCATTCAACTTCTGGTCATTTCAGAGGCTGTCGTTTGGTGGAAAACAGGCCCATAAAAATTTGAGCTTTTGGGTTTCATGTTGATACAGTACGGTGAATACAACCATCTCTTCTGTGTGTTGTTGTTGTTGCTGTTGTCGTGACCTCTCGGAGACTTTTGTCTCACCGTTCCTAACACATCTACCAGGCTCAAAACAGGAAGGAAGTGGTAAAGTAGTAAAGTTTGATTTGGGTCTCGTTGCTTAATTTCTTGCTAGCTTTGAACGGCTACGAGGGAAAAGTGCGACATCGACGAGCGGCTTATGCTGAAAAGTTGAGAACATTTGAATTTTTATGCGTGCGGCTACAAAAAAAAAAACTCGCAGAAAAACGCAGCTCTCGCCAAGGCACGGTATACCACAGGAAAACAACAGTTTGGTTGCCAACGCGTCTGTAGGGTGTGATTCATTGCGACTCATTGCGGTGTGCGATGAATCACGACTTTTGAGAGAAGAAAGGATACAACTAGTTTCTTAGAAAATAGTACCCTCACCTTGGTCTGTTGTGCCAGCATTGTCTGATCTAGATATTGACAGACTACGACTCTGCCTGGGCTTACGTGTAGCATTTACTATTATACCAAATGTTCCATATCCATCCATTTTCTTCTTCATATCTCGGGTCAACACATTCCAGCTTCTCCTGGGGGATCCCGAGGCGTTCCCAGGTTAGCTGGGCTTTATAGTCCCTCCAGCAGGTTCTGGGTCTACCCCGGGGTTTCGTCCCAGTTGGACGTGCCTGAAACACTTCTGAAGTATGGTAATCAGATGCCTGAACCACCTCAGCTGGCTCCTTTCGACGCAAAGGAGCAGCGACCGAGCTCCCTCTGGACGTCTGAGCTCCTCTCTAAGGCTGAGCCTAGACACTCGGCGGAGGAAACTCATTTCAGCTGCTATCTCATTTTTTCTGTCACTACCCAAAGCTTGTGACCATAGGTGAGGATTGGGACATGGATGGGCTGGAAAATCGAGAGCATTGCCTTCCAGCTCTCTCTTCCCCCACAACGGTCCGGTGTAACAACCACAATACTGCCGATGGTGCACCAACTGGGACCCTAGATGGACTAGAAGATCGAGAGCTTTGCCTTCCGGCTTCCTAAACTTTAATTTGGCTTTAAAGCTGCTAAGAGTGGAAACAAATGTGGGAACGTGTATGTCAGCATGTGGATTGTTCTTCAAGAAGTTAGTTTAGAGCTCTTGTATCTCCTCTTACAATGAACACACTCATAGCGAGAGGAGTGTCTCATTTGCAGAGTTGAAAGTATTTTTTCTTGATAACTTGCATCATGAAACTAAAGTTAGCTCACAAACAGTCATGTCGCTACTTTAACACGTTCTTTCTCTGTTTTGCAGGCGGGTGGTGGTGGCGGTGGTGGTGGAGGTGGTGGTGGTTGTGTTGCAGACCCTCATGCAGCCCCAAAGTTTTTATACTGCAGCTGTCGCAACTCACGGACGACTTTTAAGATACTGATCTGAATGGGAAGGATGCAAAGGTGGAAGCGGTCGGTGTTGGATTCGGTTTCACCGAGTCTTAATGGCACACACACACACACACACAACTCACACACAGATACTGCATGTTTTTTAATACTATCCCACTTCCCCCCTTTCTTTGAGAGGACACAGATACACCCTGAATGGGCCCTGTGGTGATATACATTGTGGTTGGGAAGTACCTAGTGTTACAACTGTCATGCTGGTCCGCTTAAAGGGACAGTGCTGATCACTTTCACATGCTCTGCGTTCAGGGCTTTGAAACATCCATATAACTGGATGTTTGAGTTGTCGCCTTGATATAGTGAGTGAGCAGTTTTTGGTGCAGAGTTTTGTTTTGTTTTTGTTGTTATGCATCAAGGTTTTTAAATGGAATCATCTCGCTTGAAACGCGGTCGACAGACTTTGATATCTCTTTTAATAACGAGGTAAATCGAGTAGATTTTAAGCTGCGCATTGTCTCGTGATAGAAGAAGCAGAAGTTCATTCAAGGTTTCGCAGCTTCACAAATCTGTATTTGCTGAGGGCAGGAGACTATTGGGCCACAATACAATGAGAATTCGTGATATTGTATAAATGAACTTGAACCACAGTGGAAAGAGGAATGGAGTTTATTTTGCAATAGTTTCTAAATACCACATCATTCTTTTACTTCTTTTACTTTCTGTTTGCACGCTGTCTGTAATGAAAGAGTCTGAATAAATGTTTTACTCTGGCAGATGTTTACTAAGCGTGTTTTGTTTTTTGTTTTTTCCCCAACAAGTGAGTTCTCATTACACTGAAACCGGTCCTGGGTTTGTTCTGCATGGCTGCCTCCTGTTTCCAGCTGCAGAGAGTGAAAGCGTTTAATCTGTACATGAGCTCTTCACACAAAGGTCATTTATGCACTACACAGCACTGTATGTGTACTTATTATGAAATCCTAACCACAACACAGAGGTATTTCTTATGAATTAGGTGTTTCCACTCATGGAAGTTGCGAAAATGTCTCTACGTCCGCTTTATAATTTTGGCGGTCACTCCTTTTATTGGTAATGAAACAGTTTACTCACCAGAGTAATTACTGAGATGTGGGAAGTCAGCGCCATTGTTCAAAAGACGTCTTGGACCAGGTTAAAAGTTCAGTGAGGTCGAGGTGACAGTGGGGAAAATTATTTACTCATCTTCTTCAGATCATTAGAGTAAAACCACGAACAACAAAACCACCATAGCTGTTTTAATGTGTCGTCCTTGCAGGAGCTGCCATTGCTCTTTTCACACCTCTTAAGTCGACCAACACAGGAAAAACCTTAACCCTGTATGCGATGCCCTCGTTAAAACCTCCGCGATCGTCTTCTAGATTCAGCGCGCACCCTCAAGTTAGCTTTCTTCTTGCTGCTGGTAAAGGAGGCGTTAAGAAGCCAATCATCGTTGAGTAGCCGTGTGCAAAATGTGCAGACGTTCCACATCTCTTAAAGACGTGCCCTCGATCGATTTAAACGCAGTTGTGTAATCACAGAGGTTTTTGCAAACCGGAGAAAGTGAAGTGTCTTTACTATATTTGACAGTTTAGCAGTGAAGAATTATTACAGATATTACAGGCACCGTCAACCGACCAAAATGTATCAAGAGTCAACACGCAAATAATCAGATCAGTTAGTTAAGATTAACTGGTTAGCCTAGCATGAGACTGGAAACCCAGTCTCCAGAGACTCGGTCCTTGCTGCCACATTGCTGTCACTCTTCAAGCTGTCTCTATCAAATAAAGCCCAAAAATAACTCTAAATAATACAAATACACCTGGCAGCACCTGTAAAGATTTCCACCACATGTTTGTGTAATCTGTAGAAAACTACAGAATGTTATGGGGGATTATTTCTGGTCTCAGAATAATTACTTCCTGGACTCTCTGAGCCAAGACGACATCGCCAAAATAAAAGTCTAATGGAGTCGGCCAAAGTTCGGAACAGGAAAATCCAAAGAACGATTCACACAAGTGTTTCTATTCTAAGCTAAGCTAATTGGCTGCTAGTGTTAGCTTCATATTTACATGTATGTCAAGTATACTGTATGTCCCAAAAGGTTTTTGCTTCGTTTCCTCTTACTCTCACATTAACATGATTCAGGTCATCTTGTAGAGCAGAGGCTTTGACCTTTTTGGCTTCGAAATCAAGTAATGCTTCTCTGAAATATTCAGTTTTCAAAGTTTTCAAAACAGGGGAAAAAGCTTTTTGGCTGACCTTTCCATAACCCACAAGACACATGCAACCGGTTCCCTTTTTAGATGTCTCATATGTCCACATGTGACTGTCAGCATCTCCGGTTATCACCAAATGTACTAAAGTTCACTAATCAACATGTTACCGTGTGTTCAGTCAGTCCAAAAGACATTTTATGGAGCGTTATATGGGACTGTTTCTTTGCTGAAAGCCGCAGCAGTTATTGCTCACGGCCAAGAAAAAGTCAGACACCTAAACTACTATAAAACAGCAAATTGTTGTTTTTACACGTACACGCAGTTTAACGTATTACTTTGACAGCTTCAGAGGGGCTGATGGACTCCTTTTGGAGCCGGGCTTTCCAGTCTATGTGCTAAGCTAAGCTAACATGTTCACATAAGATAAGAACGACTTATTGATCACACACTTGTTACAGCAGCTCACAATATACAAAGCGGATGACGAAAATACTTAGAAATAAATAAATGTGGGCGTCCTGGAGGCTCAGCAGGTGGATGGCGCTCCCTACGTCCGAAAAGCTGAGACACCAGCCTGTGGTCCACGGATGTTTCCCTCGCTGTGCGTCCCTCTCTGCTTTCCTGTCCGTCTTCAGCTGTCCTCCAGCCAGCGAGTCCTCCTCCATCTTATCGTGGAGAGCTCTTACGTTCCCCACGATAACAGACGGTTTGTGCTTTTATATGAGAGCGGCACTGATATTCTCATCTAAGTCTCTTTACCAGGCGGTACGGAGAAGTGCCTTGCTCAAAGGCAGCTGGGTTATCATTTGACTGTCTGACACTGGATGTGTGCAGGTGCAGTTGCTGGCTCGTGTCTTGGACTTCACACTTCATCCCTCTCACTTCTGTCAGTCCGGCAGAAATCTTTGAATGTGGTCAGCTGAGCGGTTAGTCATGCTCACTGGACTGGATATCCGTCAGCCACCGTCGCTTGTTTTATCTCCCTTTACAAACATCACACACACACACACACCTCCTCGCTTTAGCTTTAACTTTAAACACTCATCCTGAGCAGTTTTGGTTGCTCTCATAAGAAAACTTTTACAACTGTACAGTACCAGGTCAGTCTTGGTTTTATTTTCTCTTGCTTTCATGTGAAGCGGCGTTTGGATCATGGAAAAAAAAACAGAGGAGGTTAAACAAACATAAACCTCATTAAAATAAACCTCTGTCAACTCCCACTCCTTCTTTCGGAGGTGCAGGAATGCACCGTCGTGCTTCAGATCCCACACATTACTGCTACAGAACTTCAGGTAATGAATGAACCGGGATACCCACCCAGCAACCAGGAAACAAAGACAAACTGCTGCCCTCACTCCCAGATTGGTAAAGGATGACTGAGTTTCCCACCACAGTGCCACCTCATCTTCCTGCACGTTTAACACACACTGGCACACCCAACTCACTATTCATCTGTAAGAGAATTTATCTCATGACCTAAAAGGTCTAGTTTTTAGTGTCTGTACACCCACTGTTCTTATTGCATCATCATCAAGTTTTATTATCTATCGTGTATATAAAAGTGAAATCTTTGTGTTTTATAGCCCAAACTTGAACCTTAAAGGACCTGAAAACTTGTTTTCCCAATCATTTTTTTTTTTTTACTACATGAACACAATTTTCTCCCACAGTTTGAACAGCTGTTGTTATTTCATGCAATAAATTTGATAAATGTCCATATATGTCCTTTCTTTTCTCATTTATTTGAACTGGGTTGAACTTCCAGGCACCAATCAGAGCTGAGCAACGTTTGAATCAAAATGTGACGGCACACCACACCCACTCAAAAAGCAAATTAGATGAAAAAACTCTTGATGAATGATCAGCTTTGACTTTTGCATATTTAGCAGTGGATATATTGAAATACTTTTCAGCAGCTCTGATACAAAAATCAAAGGAAACAGTATGTTTTGTTGTGTAATAAAGTGTACGTTTATGACGGGTACCTGTGGAGTCATCTCTGGTTCTTACAACGCGCTGCGATTCTTTACGAGCCCAGTAAACCAGTTTAAACGTCAATTTAACTGGAGCTTGACGTGTCATCCCCTGTTTTCTTTTTTACTGGTCACAGTAAGGTGAAGTGAAAGACAAAGACAATGACAGCTGAAGGGATCGTTAGACATTTTGGAGAGGAGTTTACATGAGTAGATCTATACTGTATACGCATGTACGGTAAATAAACGGGAAGCGGGAAAACAAGGATACAAACAAAATACAACTACCATCACCTGTAAACATCACTGCAACATGTTTGTTTCATCTGTACAAAAACTAAAGAGTAAACGCAACAATTTTTTCAGGGATTATTTCTGAGCTACGAGCAATAGGTCTCCGTCCAAGACTGTGATCAATGCCACGATTGTTATTTTATTCAGTTATGTTTTTGTTGACCTTTCCGTAACCCGCAGACATATGCAGCTGGTTTATGGAGGTCTTAAAAAATGTCTACTTGTGACTGTCACCAGTAGACAGACTCCTCAGATTCCTGTTTAACATCTTGCAGCAACAGGTTGTGAACCTTTGAACCGTTCATTCATCAGACTATCTTCAACTTCCTGGGGTCATTCTCAGTTTTAAAGCAGTGAAATTGACCAACTAGCTGATGATAAATGTGGAGCAGTTATTAAAAATGCCTTACTAACAGGCTGATTTGCATTGTAATAAGTTCAGATCTTTTCAGTTGGGGAAAAATGTCCCGGACTGTCTGACCTCATCGTCAGTGGTCCGGCCTCGGTTCACGCCCTCTGCCTTTTGATGTGGCTGCTCTGTTTGTTCACCAGCGCCAGCGGTCTGCTCTCTCCCATTCAACAATCTGCCACTTGCTAAATCCCTCACTCTGACTGGGCCGCAGCGGCATTGTTTGCAGGGTTTTTTTTACACCAGAGGTGAGAAACATGCGGCCTCGTTCGCACCTCTGGAGCCTCTCGATCCGGCCGCTGAGTTCACTCTGCAGAAATCAGGTGTGACTTCTCACCTGCATTCGAATACAGCGCCGGGCTCCGGCAGTGTCTTCACTAATAC
>JABGLX010000223.1:0-46860 GCA_014281875.1 Nibea albiflora
TTTTCATCTAAATTGTACTTTATTCCATTTGACAAAAGAAAACATAGCTGTACAATGAAACCATTTGTAGTTTTTCTTCCCAAACCAGATCACCAAAAAAAAAAAAAAAACAAAAAAAAAAAACTCTCCTACAATCTTTATTCAAGAGCCCCTTGAAAGAAAATAAACAAAAACATACAAATTAATTCACAAAAATAAAAAGTGCATTTTTGTTTTTAACTCCTGTGATACATTAGACATGTACATAATGCTGCTCCGAGTGGAAAAACCTCATAACCCAAATTTAGTCCCGTGATTCATGATCCTCTGTTTGTGGGGGCAATTTCAGTGACCCTCCAAGGTTCATGTTCAAAAAACACTGGATTTCAAAAAAGTGTATGATCTACCTGTAAATAAGGCAGTTTTTAATTTTTTTTATTAAAGTCCTGAAAAGCTGCTTGTTTTTGAAGATACAAGGTTTTGATCACAGAGCAGCGGTAAATTCCCTGAGCAGTCTCCTGTCTGGCACGCCAGAGAGTCCAAGAAACATACTTGATTATCTGATTTGTTCTTAATGCTATAAGAAAGGCATTAGGGTTTCTTCTGAACGTCTTTGTGGTTTACACCATAGCCTTGAACATAGCTATGAAGACAATATGAGGGGAAAGTGAAAACAGATTATCGGTTAGTTGTTTTTATTTTTTAAATATTGTTAGTGACCGTTTTTTCCCCCCTAAATGCTCTGACACTCGTACAGTCTGTGATGACCATCTCTGCCACGATGGGTTACTTTAAAAGCCGATGTTATCTCACTAGAAACTGATCTAACACTGTTTTTATACACTTTTATTTTGCATGTTTCACATCTTCCAGCAGGTTGTTGGAAGTGAGCTAGTGCTTGCTTTTGGATGATGACAGGACAGGACTGATCACATATTTTCGGATGTTGATTGGCTTGACTGTGAAATGGTGGCCACATTGTCCAGATTTGTGATTTAGACGTATATGACATGAGGCGAATAACTTGAATGACCCTCACACAACGCACACACACACTCACACAGACCGTCCCGGATTAGAACATAAAGAAAAGTTGTGAAATAGAAGAAAAAAGAGAGATTAGCAAAGTGTCTCATTACTAGAAGGACATTACCCAGAGCCCTGAGAGAGTGACACTCGACAGTAGCTTAACACTGCTGTATGGAGATGGGAGGTTATTGTGGTGGCACCCTAGTGATTGGAAATAAGGTGGGAGTGACACGTTAATTTACATAAATGTGATCGAGTGGATCAGTACGCGTCGTGTCCTGATTCAACGGCTCAATCTGTCATCAAAACCGTAATTTGAAAACTGCTACGATCAACCCGTTTGCTCTAGAAGAGGAATTGGCAGCATGTGACTGAAGCATAGTAGCAAGAGAACAGCAGAGTTCATTTCCATTTCCAATGGTCGGCACCGCTTCCATACGACAATCAAACGGGCAAATCAAGTGCTTCACACAAATAAAACAAGTCCATGTTCTCCTGCATCACAGGAGAGAGAAGACATTTCATACAAGAAAAACAGTAACTCTGCCTAGCCAACAGACTTGACTAACTTTAGAGAGAGAGAGCTTGATTTAACAGTTTTAACATTACATGTTGATTAAAATGTCTTTCCCATTTTTAGACCCTGCGAGGGTCTAATTCTTTCACAGCGAGCAAAAAAAGAAAAACATGGCACAAAAACAGAAAGATCCAAATTAACTCTGAAGCATCCAAATAAGTTTTTTTTTTGTTTTTGTTTTTAGGTTTTTTTTGTATTATTTTTTTTTACATAAACATCAGTTACAGTCAGCCAAATTAAAAAAATAAACTGTTATAGTGCTTATGACTACGGAGGTACTGACACCTGAAAATACTTTTCTTTGGACATCCCACGTGAGAAAAGACACACAGACACACACTCTTCCTTGATGTCACAAAAAGTCTCTAGCTTTTAAAGAAACACCTGCCAGGATGAACAACGTCCCATCGTCGTGACAAAAAGGGTCACCTCACCTCCGTCAGGCAACCTTCCATCTACAATCAGTGAGACAGACAGCTAAAGAAACTACAGTGATCAGACTGTAATCCTATTGCCTTAATTTATACAAAAATAAATCAGCTATAGTGATTATTCTTCTTTTATCATCAGGTACAGTACAAAACATCATTAAAAAAAAAACTCTACAAACAGAAACTTGATCCAGGGGGGGTAAAGCGGACGATCGATCTGCAACAACACAACAGGCTCTAGTGGGGAGGGGAAGCTGGGAGCAGCACTCAGGTTTGGTGCCACAGACCACGAGAGAATTCGGCTACATCACGCCCCTTCCACATATACATATATATCTATATATATATAGATATATATATCTAAGCTTTTGTCCTGAGCTTTATAAGGTGGTCCACGCATGTGCAAAAGGGTGACCAGCCTGCAACTCGTCTACAAGACAGCTTTAAATGAATATAACTTAGGACTGGTAACTTTGGCATGATTAGCCCCCCTCCCTCCCGTTTAACTCCCGAAAACCACGATACCCGACGAACGTGTGCGCACACCAATCCCGTGTCCACGCTGAGGGACGACGCTTTGACTAGAAATGACATACATTACTGCGGACCATTTAAATAAGCGATGGAATTCAACTTACAGACTTGAAACTACCTTGAGATATGTAATCCATCTCAGTGAACATTTAGGTAACGCAGCCAGCTCTGATCCAGGACATTTGCCATGTTTTAAGTGGATATCCAATCAGTGTTGATGGTAGATGTAGTCAGTTGAAGCCATTCATTCCTCAGTGTGCGCTATACTGACAGAGAAAGCTTGCCCGTTTGTGGCTACAAGCTTCTTCTCCCCACACCCACGACGCAACCTAAAAGTCAGCTGCTGGGTGCTTAATCAAAGTTGCAGATCATTGCCAAGCAAATTCATTCCCGCAGTTTAACCATTTTCTTCTTCACGTCTTTACCTTCAAGCTCCAAGCTGAAAGCAGTTTTCGCTATGCGTGTTAAATAAGAGTGCTGATGCCTGAAGAAAAACATGCTTTGGTCAATAAAGTAATAAAGTGGACACTGAGGAATGTATTGCTTGAAACACTGACCGGACATCCACACAAGACGTGGCAAATCTTCCCTTTAAGAAACACGGGTGCTGCTAAAAGGACAAACTTTTAGTGTAGTATGACCGCTGAGTTTTCCTGATGGAATACACGTCAAGCCAGTTTCAGGTCGACTCTCTTCCTGTTGAGAAATGAATGTAAACCTGTGGCTGCCTGGAAGTTAGAAATCTAATCTGCTAATATTGGTACGCCGTGTGTGTGTGTGTGTGTGTGTGTGGACAAAGGTGAGCAGTGATGGAAGTAATACACTATTTGGAGAGCATTAACTAAAAACATGGTGAAACACTAGAATAGTTTTTTTGACCGCGTAACCTTACTGTACACGTCAGGAAAGAAGCGGTGAGCGAACTTGGCAACTTGACGAATACTTGGGAGCAAATGTGGAGCGTCGACTTGTTTGTTTGTGTTTCAGGCCAGTACCAAAAAAGAAGTTGGTGACAGAACGACGTAGAAACAGTAGAAAGAATTTCCTATTCAAACTAATAAAACATGGTGGCTACGAAAAAACTTTTGGTAGCTATGACATACGAATGAATCATGTCACGATGGCACAAAAGAATAATGAAACAAATCAGCCAAATGTGTGTACTGGACACGCTTTCCCTTTGGTATGGGATGTAGTGGAGTTGCAAATGGTAGCTCGGTGAATGGAGTGCTCCGACGGGAAAAAGACCCATGACATCAATTTCCCAATTTCTGGGCTCAGATCTACAAACCCTCCGTGTTTATTTATACTGTAATACACATGGAAATTCTCTTGCGGTGGCCTGTTAAGATGTACTGCCACTTAATGCCACTGTTTGTTGTTGACAGAGTTAAGTCTTGTCACATTCAATACTAAAATCACCAAGGAGCAGGTCATATCAGGACTTGGGGATTTAGCCAAAGACTGACAGATAGTTTGTATGTGTATCAGAGCAGTGGGGCTCAAGCAGAAACTGGGATCTGAGCGGTTCAACAGACGCTAGTTCAGTTTTTCCTGGAATATGTACAGATTGTTGGTGGTGGCTACAGCGATGATGTCGTCCAGGGGATGCCAGGCAGTGTGGAGGATCTTCTTGTTAAAGTCCAGACTGTCTACACTGATCTCATCCTTTTTGCGCTTCCCACCTGTGCTCACTTTGCGCGGTTTCAGGACCGACCGTGGCTTGCTGTTCTCCCGCGACGCCTCCAGAGTTACGTCCTGCCGGTAGCCTCGGTCGAACATCCTGAAGAAGTTGTTGTAGGAACCGGTCATGACAACGCTGCAGAGAGACGAGGTGTGAGTATACAGAACAGCCCCCGTGCCACCCAAACCAAATCATACGCAACCTTCTGCTCTGCACTGAGCAGATAACCGCAGTTATTGATAAGGCTGGGGCTGCTGCGTCAAATGAGGGGCGACCCAAAACATGCCAAAGACACGTTAAAGAAAACAAGAATGACTTTCTCAAAGGCTAATTTTCTTCTGTCTGAGTAACGGAGGCTGTCCACTCACCTGTCGTTCCCATTCCAACAGCACTCAAACTTGTCGAAGATGCAGTCGTTCTCATAGAGTGAACACAACTTACTCCTGAGATATTCATGCACCTGTTAAGAGAGAGTGACGAAGAGGTGTTGTAGTTAGAAGTCAGCAGTAATATTTCTCTATGACTTCTATAACACACCTCCCTCTAGTGGAGAGAGAGTGGAATGACATCTCAAGAGGCTGATGTTGCTTTTAGTTCCAGTGACCGACCTGATACGTCTCCACCGGCCTGGACTCCATGTTGAGATCCCAGATTTTGACTGACAGGTAGTCGCGGGTCATCATGTAGCGTCCGCTGTGGCTGAACTTGACATCAGAGATGGATGAGATGATTTCAGAGAAGAACGAACGATTGTTTGGATCCTCCGGCTCTTCAAACACTTAGAAAACAAGAAAAGGATGCACGCCGTTAGTAAACCTTGACTGCCATTCATCTTGTTATACAGCTGTGCAACACACAAACACACCACCACAGGCATGTCTTCAACAGCTTACTTTTGGCGTGCTTGTCGCACAGCGCCGACGCTCTCATGTCACACAGGCGGATGGTGCCTTTGCTGCTGCTGTAGACAAAAGTGTTGCACTGGTTTGGGTGGAACTCCGCTGCTGTGATCACCTCCGTTAACTCCTCCATATTGGCTGGCTTAATGTCAACAATATCTGAAGAAGCGAGGTCAAGGTCCAAAGGCTAAACGGCCATTTTCTCCAGGGCTCAAAACATTTTTGCATGACTCCGGGTCAGCAAGTCTACCCTGAACTCGAGGTGTCGACATCAACACTGCTGTAGTTTGTGAATGCGCTAACATCGCAAACAGCATTTGGTTGGCACAGAATTCACTGCTGGCTAAGAGAGGGAAGATCCTTAACTGCTTTCCCAACAGAAAGTGATGTGGTCAGCTCAGTTCAGGACTAAAACATTTCTTTACACTGATGCTGTTGGAGCCTTTGTGTGCAGAAGCTGAAAATTCCCTACTTCGGCGACATCTGGTGGCAGCATCAAAGATGACACTAAATAAACGTTTTAAACTAACGTTAAGGCAGCCTTAAAACAAGTGTCAACCTCAAAAACACAAATGAATACACGAGGAGGCAGAGGACTGCGGTTTGTGTGCCCTACATAATCAACAGGACTGACTCGTTTACTGACCCAACACCGATCAGACACGATGTCCTAATGCAGTGGGTTTCTGTGTTGTCACAGGGACAAATCGATGCACAAGTTTGATGTGCGGCGGGCAAGTGAACAGGATGCATGTGGGGGGGAACATAACAGTGAGTCAGAGAGACCTCAAAGCAAAGAACTAAACTCACCAGGAAATACAATTCAGTATTTCACATGGCACGGTCCAGAAACTGCAAACAAAAGTCGTGTCATTCGATTATTGGAGAGGCAGCTCAACTGCTGAACGCAGTCCAGACTGAGGCCATTATGAAGTTTCACAGTTATCGTGCATGTCACACCTGCAGTTTACGATGGTGACTGTTGTTAAATACTACAGCTCCAGCCATAATTGGCCTCAGTCTGTCAGCGATCTAAATCTATGCTGCACATGTATGAGTCTGAACTTATCCGCTGTCAAAACATGACCACTGTCTTCTCTTGCCCACACGTTTTGACAAGATATTGGGCTTACTGTGGCAGCTTCATAATAAACGTTTACTCATGTTTCACCACTTAAACGCTTTCAATGTGAAGCCGCAGCAGTTGAATCAGACGTGCGTCATCTGAAACTTAATATAGCTTTTTTTTCCGAGAAGAAAAGTAGTTGGCTGTTTGGCTGGCAGCCGGCACTTCTGGAAAGCTGTGCAGCGACTATTAAATTATTTAATAACGGAGAGATTTCGAGAAAGACACTCTGCTATCAGGTGGTCTGATCACAGAAGACGGCTCTCTGGTGATGAGCAAACATGCTACTAGTTCACCAGTATCCAGTGCAGGAAGAGAAAAACTTTTAACCAATGAAATGACACACTTCCTGCCATTGTTTCAAATCATGTTCATAGCAGTAATGGACTGCTCCAGACTCTGAGTCCACACCAACCCAAGTTAACAAGAGGTTCAGTTCAACCCGATCTGAATCTTTCCTCAAACGGTACACCAAAAAAACCCACAAAAGGATACTAAAGCTGCGATCGGTGATCTCCAGATTCCAGAGGTTAATGCGCAGGTCGTCTGCAGACAGGTAGGTCTCACAATCACTGTTGACCGAGATGGAGTTGATATGGTAGGTGTGAGCGTTCGCAAACACTCGTCTAGGGCTCGCTTCCACCATCAAGTCCATGGGCCTAAATACTGGTACCTGAGGAGAGAAGAGGTCGCTTTATTTTCATGGTAAAAACATATTTTAAAGTAAGAGCACAAAAACTGTCTCAAGCTGCATCACCGGTGAAGATATCGGCAGGTATCACAATACACACTGGTTACTGGAGACGTCTGGGAATGTTCTGTATTTATTCATTTTTGACATTTTGCTGGTGGCAGCAGGAGGACAATATCTCACTGATACTGATGCAAACAGCAACAGCAAAGTTGAGTCAAGCCTCAGTCTTACAGGCTTATCACAAATACATAGACAAAAACATCCAATGAGACGAACTCCGAATGAAGCACTTTGACAGATCACACACAGGTGTCACTAACAACACGATTGATTAGTTACACCTGCGCTCGTGCTGGTAAGACAGTCAATACTCTGCTGGACGTCTGCTGACAACAGTGCCTTAGTGATTAGAGAACAATGGTTAGAAGACGTGATGCGATAATGCTTCTTTATCAAAGTGCAACATGACTGGAGAGAGTACAGTGAACTGCGTGGATGCTCAACAGTGGGACAGCGATAAAGGAGATGTCTACACACCCGTAGTGTTGTGACAGTATTGAAATCTCTGTATCGCCCATCTTCTTCCTTCAGGTTGTAGCCCTCTGGTCTCTTGTCACGCTCACTAATTTTCCACAGCTTTATGGTTTTGTCTGAGAAAGAGCAGAGGTCATGAAAAATTTATTCATTGCAGCCAAATGGTCGCTAAATACCACCAACTCATACTCGTCACAGTGAATTAATTCAGTTGGAAGACAGCAGTTTACTGACCATTTGTAGACAAAAGGAACTGTGCTGCGTTCTTCTGAGGCAACCATCGAATCTTGTTGATCTTCTCCTCGATCTCAAGGCTTTTCAGGTAGTCAAACTCGGGCTCGTGGCTCTGGAAGGTGCTGTAAACATTGTACTCTCCTCGACACTGTGGCTGACTCTTACTCTAAACAACGACAGAGCACAGAGAACAGAGTTATTTCAAGTATTGCTACAGCAGAAACGGAACAACGCTGAGAGCAAGAGTGAGATAATTCCACCAAAACGTACCTCTGGCTCCTGCTGAAAGATGACAACGCGACCCCCCTTGTCCCCAGTAGCTAGTAGCTCTCCAGAGTGGTTGAATTCAACAGTGGATATGATGTCAGCTGTCAATAAAAAGGTGGTGTAATGAGAATATCATCACTTGCTACTGTAGCAAGGAGCCTGTTG
Organism: Nibea albiflora; assembly: GCA_014281875.1. Classification (NCBI taxonomy): domain Eukaryota; kingdom Metazoa; phylum Chordata; class Actinopteri; family Sciaenidae; genus Nibea; species Nibea albiflora. Next base: position 8,154 of record JABGLX010000223.1, read on the forward strand.
TGCACATCTGAGTGAGAAAATATTTTGCACTGGACTTATTTTCTGGTTCATTTCTTCACAATCTTGCACAAACTTCTTCCAGCAGAGTTAAAAATACTGTACATCTGTTCCTGTTTTGTCCACCTACACCACGAGGGGCGAACACCACGTCAACCATAAAAACACAACAGAGCGATGACGTACGTGTATATATACACTACACAGTGCTTATGGAATCAGAAGTCTCCCTGAGGAAGGGTGAAAGTCACTCGCCATGTGCAGCTATTCAGCACTTTTCAAAGACAAGCATTCTCATCAAACCCTACAACACAACAATCAATCCCTGTTTGCAGGCTGGCACTATTCTGAGCCAGCGCGATCCTTAATATAGACTATGGTGTTGTTCCTCTCTTAACACAGCACACAAAGCGCCTGACACGACCTGACTCCGTGCAAACTCAAGTATTTCTGCAGGAGTCAAAAATCCCTCACTACTCCATTGTAGTGTTTTCAGCTTATGTATTGCTATGTATTGACACAAGGTGAGGCTCACGTTTATAATTGTTCTCAGGCAAGCTTACTGTAAACAACAGTGTGGTCCAATACACACAAATAAGTTCATCATGTACTGTAAACATACGTGTGTTTCGGGAAATTGACTCATTGGACAACAGGGGAAAGGGTTACGATCCATCATCTGTCTTTTCTGTTCATATGGAGGTAAAAACTTAGCACACAGGCTCTATTTTCCACTTTATTGCATGAATTATCAATAACGCTGTTCACTCAGATCATATGACGTATTCTCCCTTACCACTAGAGGTATCTAACCACAGAGGCAGTCGAAAACTGCAACAACAAAGCTTCAAATCTCCTCAAAGGTACTGATTAGTCAGGCTAACTAAGGGCGTCATTATCATAATAATATTTGGTCAAAAATAGTTGTCTTGAGTTTGGATTATCCTGTGTAGAGAACAATGTTTTGCTGCTGAGGTAAAGCTTTGAGCTCCTGCAAACTCGCTTCACCCCCTCGAGTCTGCAGTCAAAGATTCAAAACACAAGAGCACCTGCTGTTAGACACAGATACAGGTAAGCCTGAGAGAACTCTGCGATAACCTTTATTCTGAAGCGGTTGAAGTTTCTCTTTTCGCTCGGGCCTCTTCGAAAGTGGGACGTTAATGCACACCGAGCACAAGTGATTACCCAACCAAACAAAAGCACTGCTTCATTAACTTCCTTCTTGTTGACCTGCAGAGGTAAAAAGAAGAAAACTGCAACTATGCAACGCTGAGAGCATGCAAACATTACTTTACACACACACACTCAGTGCTGACATTTTGCAGCAGTTATACCCATTTTAAGACTGTGACACGCCACCGACCCTTTAACTTCAGTTGCATTGCTCTAACATAGCAATCCCTCATAGATCTTCACAGGATGCCAATCAAGACAGCAGGGGCATGTTAGCAACTGACCAGCCGGCCAGCAGCAGCAGCAGCAGCACATGGACTTACCTTCAGCGACATCATCATCTATCGCTCCTTTGACTTGGGAAAAGCACCACTGCACATCACTGTTCCCACCACCACCGGCCCCTGCACGAGAAAACACACACACACACACACACACACACACACACACACAGAGCACCTCAAGTTTGTAACAAAAACCACCATCAGACAACTTTACACGCGTTAGCCTGCGTGCTAACTGAAGCTAAAAAACACTCACATGGGAACAAAGCCGTGCGTGACTTGATGTTAGTTAAATATTCAGACTCTTGTGCTGAAATCGCAAGCATATGAATCAGTTTGGGGGCGTTTGTTGTGGAGGAAAACGTTACTTTGACACACACACTAGCAGCTTTGATCCTAGCCTCGCTGAGCTAGCTTAAGCTAGTTAACCACAACAGAGAGACAAACATCATGATGTGTGCTAAACTGCGGGGGAATGATCAAATATAAGACGCAGAGACAGTCTTTGCTGTGCGGGTTTACCTGCCATGGTGACAGACAGAGTGTATCCCTGTAGCGGGGCTCGGGCCCTGGGCTGGAGCGGAGCAGTGCTGACCCGGGTCGGCTGGGTGGTTCTGACCGAGCAGCAGTGGAGAGGAGTGGAGGGATAAACCTTTGAGGTAACTCCGAAGACCCGCACAAGTCCTCGGCCTCGGCGGATATAAAACAAACACCAAACTGCTTCCCAACCTCCCAGGAAAAGCAAAAGAAAGTGAGCTTCAGTCCTCGGTGGTGATTTTTTTGTTTTTAGACTTTGCACTCTTACTTTGAGATTTCCCTCGCCTCTGCCTCTCCCCAGCGTTCAAAATGGCGCAGCGCGGGCGGCGTTTCAGGCAGGCATCGAGCGGAGAGAGCGGCCGGCGAGGCGGCGTTAGGCGGATTTTAATCTGCCGCGACCCCCGGTCTGTTTCTCCATCCCCGTCCAGAGGAAACACGGCCAACTGATTTTGCAGGGCGTTGAAATTTCACTTAAAAGGAATACAGACTTTTTTGTTTGTTTTAGAAAATCCAAGTAATAGCTTTAAACCCCGCCCGTGTGGGTCGCTTCGGTGATTAAAATCAAACTAACCCACGCACGCAGGGTTTTTTTTTTTTTTTTTTTTTGGCTTCGTAATAAAAGTGAACCAGATTTTATATCAACATTTAATTCAGGAAATACTTTTACTTTTAGATTTGATTCATGTGGCAATTAAAGATAATTAAAATCTAATACATAATATGTATAATCATTATTAGGACTTCCTTGAAATTATTTTTTTTATCTCAATGGGACCTTCCCTGGTTAAATAAAGGTTTAATAAGAATAAAATGATTAAAATTATTTAATACATTTAACTAAAAGTTTTAACTTCCGGTGGCACCTGCTGGGACTTGTTCCTATGGCTGTGTCTCAATTCAGGGACTGCATCCTTCGAAGGCTGCATCCTTCGAAGGCTGCATCCTTCGAAGGCGACTCCTTCTGAGGCTCCTTCGAAGGCCGCATCAACTGTTGTTAATTGAGACGGTCCAGCCTTCGAAGCTTTTCCTGGTTGCGTCACCAACTGCGCACCTGCCGTAAGTTGGTACTTTTAACGTAGCCGTTGGGAAAACGTAATAAAATATAAATAATTAGTAAAAGTATAGGTTGTAATAAGTAAAAGTAATAATATATATATATATATAAACAATAATTCCATTTAAATGTGAATTCCTCGCCGTTTGGTGTCGCCATTGTTGTATGTTTCCCAGCATTGAACAGCGGTGCGCAAACGTTCTTTTATCATATGTGAGGCCGCGAAGGATAGTTGCGGTACATCCTCGAAAAAGAGGGAAAAGAAGACTGCATGCAATCAGCCTTCAAATGCGTCCTTCGAAGCGTGCAGCCCCTGAATTGAGACACAGCTGAGGTCTGGCATGGGAGCTGCTGCAGTTTCTTCTTGCACCTGCAGGGCATCAGTTTTGGAGGATCCCCCTCCTGAAAGAGGCCGGCCTCAGAGCACAATGGTGTCAGTCAAGTCAAGTCAATTTATTTATATAGCACATTTAATAACAACAGGAGTTGACCCAAAGTGCTTTACAGTAAGAGCAGATAGCAAGGATAGAACAATACTATTATAAGAAGCAACAAAACAAGATAAAATAAAATAAAACTAGACAAAACTAGACAGGTTGTTACTGACTGATCACTGACTCTCAGACGGTAGTGTTGGAAAGTTAGAGTCTTTTTACTGACTCTGATCACTGACTCTCAGACGGTAGTGTTGGAAAGTTGGAGTCTTTTTACTGACTGATCACTGACTCTCAGATGGTAGTGTTGGGAAGTTCAAGTCTTTTTACTGAATCTGATCACTGACTCTCAGATGGTAGTGTTAGGAAGTTCAAGTCTTTTTACTGAATCTGATCACTGACTCTCAGACAGTAGTGTTAGGAAGTTCGAGTCTTTTTACTGAATCTGATCACTGACTCTCAGATGGTAGTGTTGGGAAGTTAGAGTCTTTTTACTGACTCTGATCACTGACTCTTGGAGAGTAGTGTCAGGAAGTATAGCCTTCTTGTTGGCAATGTAAAAATAGACTGAAGGCAACATGGTTTGCTTCAGTTGACAAAGTATAATACACAAAATGCCACAAGAAATTCAAACCATGTGAAAACTAAGAAGGTTCAAAGACGCAGCACAGTGAAGTGACTTGTGTCCTGTATCCTCTCTGCCATTGTTGTTTAAGACACAGCACAACAGTCTATAGTGATAAAGTAGCTGTCACGTGACAAATGAACAACAGAATCAAACTTGAGGACTCGTAGTTGAGTCGTGAACTCAGAGCTGGCTGTGCTATAGGCATTACAGGCAAATACTGAGAGCGGCGTTTCTTGATATGAAAAAATAAGCTTGCGTTAATTGAACTGAATAGCAAACCCTATTAATTAATAATAATAATAATAATAATAATACTTTCCTAAGCGCCCCTCCTCTGACTGACTGGAGTTTTCACCTTTTATCACCTTGTTATTGACAATAATAATGTGAAAACAGGACAACTGCAGAAGAAGAAAAGAGTAACGTTCAGCATAACACGGTTTGATCATCAATACATAGTTATCTTGGTCAATTCATGTTAACGCTTGTAATAGTAATTTTCCAGCCCTTCATATATCAGAGCTATAAGACTGTAGTGATGAACTTTACATCAGTGTTAATGTGCACATTATGAGTGTTAATACTTCATAACTCAGCATTCACATATGTTATATTATACTAATAATAGTACAGTACATTGTATATCATAGATTTCAGGTTTTCTGTCTTTGTTTTGGACATTTTGTCTTTACGGACATGTAGGAGACGCAGACAGGAAACATGGGAGTAGAGAGAAGGGGGTGACATGCAGCAAAGGTCCCACTAGAATCTAGAAACACATGGTGTGGGACAGAAATAACATCAGCTGTGTGATCTCACTCAACTGAATGGAACTCAACGGAAGGTGGCACACTTTAAAAGATCCACTGTCAGTGCTACACTACCAGTGGACCCCTCCTCTGTGGTGGTGTTGCTTCAGGTGGTGGAACATACTTGTTGTGTTTCTATGCTTCGTCTGAACTTTTGCTAAGCAGGACCGCCACAAAGCGTCGCTCTGGTTGACATCTTCTTTTTTGAATCCAAAATACCTCCAAATAATGGAGGATGATTTCATCACATTCTACACCGGTCTTATCTTCCACACTCACTTTCTAATTTCCCCGCTGTGTAGTGTGTCTCTGTCTCCCTCCCTTGGATGTTTGTCATTGGCTGGCTTCAGCTGTCAATCCAAGGCAAGCGTGAAATAAGGTTTGTGGTTGGCTGGCCTGAGCTGTACATGCAGGGCGATATCATGGTTTTGCGATATTAATGTCATGAATGTTCATATTGCGATAATGATATGATAATGATATATTGTTCAGCCCTAGCAGAGACAATGTTTGTCTAACAGAAGGAGACTCTTCGTCCTACAGACCACACAGAGACACTGAAGAATGAGGATCAAGCCACCAAAACCCAAACCCAAGCCCAGGATACAGAGGTTCAGTGAATGTGGTGTTGAAGGTGTGGAGGTGGATCAGTGTGTCAGAGGAGACGCTGTAGAAGGACAGAGTGCCAGCAGGACAGTCCACATACACTGCTACTCTGTCAGACTCTGCGGAGGAGTGGTAGGTTGATTTGTTATTGTGACAGGCAGAGAAACGACCACCCTCATAGCAGAATACTCTCCAGGAATGATCATTCCTTCCAAACAAACAGTCATCGCTGCCTCCTTTCCTTCTGATTCTTCTGTAATTCACTGATATATCAACTCTTCCACTTTTCTCGACCTCCCAGTAACAGCGACCAGTCAGACCAGTTGTACACAGCAGCTGAGGACCGTCAAATCTGTCTGGATGATCAGGATATGACTGATCCTCGTCCACATGTGTCATCTTCCTGTTGTTGTCAGACAGTTTGATCTTTCTGCTTACTGTGTTTGTGTCGACTGTGAGTTCACAGGAATCTGATGGAAAGAACAAGACAGTTATTAATCTATCATCTGTTAATTTTTTTAAAGGAGTGATGTCACAGTTTGAAGAACACACTTACACTTCTTCAGACCTGGTCTCAACCATCGGACTCCAGCAGGCTCCACCCTGAAAGGAGGAGGGGGGGTCAGACCAGCACATCCTCTTTCAGCATGCAAACATGGACATTACATCACTCTCATACACAGTGTGGTTCTTCTGTTGACATGGAGGGTTGGGATTTGATTCATCTGATTCAGTCCAAATCCACCATCTGATTCATTTGAATCCTTTATTGAATCTTAACAGGTTTCATTTTCAATGATCAATGATATAGTGCATCAGAAAGCATTAGAGATGCTGATATGTTGATTACAGATATGTTCTACAGAGAGTGTAATTCTCTTTGACCTCATGATGTTTTCCATCCAGGTTGAGGAAAAGTGTTTAGGGAAGGACAGAGGTGGTAATTTTTGACTATTGGACCGCAGACAAAGATTGAGTTGGGATCTGTCACCAGCTTTGACAGAAAATCTTTCCAGCTCTTCCTCCTCCATCACACTGATTGTCTGTGGCTGCAGCAGGCCTCTTCATACCTGAGAGTGTCCAGTCTCCAGTGTGGATCCTCCAGTCCAGCCGACAGCAGCTTCACTCCTGGGTCTCCTGGATGATTGTAGCTCAGGTCCAGCTCTCTCAGATGGGAGGGGTTGGAGCTCAGAGCGGAGACCAGAGAAGTACAGCCTTCCTCTGTGATCAGACAGCCTGACAGCCTGAAAACACACAAAACAACACACATGGAAGATCATCTGAGGGTCCTGCTGCGTCAGTCAAATACAAGAATAAACTGTCTACTGTCTGTAAATGTTCATCAGCTGAATGGGCTAATGGATCCTGACCTGAGACTTTCCAGTGTACAGTTTGGACTCTGCAGTCCAACAGACAGCAGCTTCACTCCTGAATCCCGCAGGTCGTTGTTACTCAGGTCCAGGTCTTTCAGACTAGAGGACTGGGAGCTGAGAACTAAGGACAGAGCTTCACAGCTTCTCTCTGAGAGGTTACAGCCACTCAGTCTGGAGAAACAACAGAAAGGAAACAAGGAATAAGTTTGTTTCTCCAGTTGAAAGTTATCAGAGTACTTATTGATGAATAAATCACACTTACATAGCTTTCTTGGAGGCTTTGACCACTGGCAGGAGCCCCAGAAGAGCCTCCTCTGAAGCAGAGAATTTCTTCAGGTCAAACACGTCCAGATCTTCTTCTGATGACAGTAAGATGAAGACCAGAGCTGACCACTGAGCAGGAGAGAGTTTCTCTTTGGAGAGACTTCCTGAATTCAGGTACTGTTGGATCTGCTCCACTAGAGAACGATCTTTCAGTTCATTCAGACAGTGGAACAGATTGATGCTTCTCTCTGCAGTGGGAGTCTCTTCGATCTTCTTCTTGATGAATTCAACTGTTTCCTGATTGTTTTTTGAGTCACTTCCTGTTTCTTTCAGCAGACCTCGTAGTAGAGTCTGATTGGTCTGTAGTGAAAGTCCCAGGAGGAAGCGGAGGAACAAGTCCAGGTGTCCATTTGGACTCTGTAAGGCCTTGTCCACAGCACTCTGGTAGAAGTGTGTCTCAGATTTCTGTTGTTCTTCTAACAGCAGGTTGACTCCAGAGTTGATGAAGGTCAGATGGACATGAAGAGCAGCCAGAAACTCCTGAACACTCAGATGGATGAAGCAGAACACCTTGTCCTGGTACAGTCCTCTCTCCACTTTAAAGATCTGTGTGAACACTCCTGAGTACACTGAGGCTGCTCTGATATCGATGCCACACTCTGTCAGGTCTGATTCATAGAAGATCAGGTTTCCTTTCTGCAGCTGCTCAAAAGCCAGTTTTCCCAGAGACTCAATCATCTTCTTGTTATCTGTGGTCCAGAGTGGATCTGTCTCAGCTCCTCCATCATACTTGATGTTCTTTAATTTACCCTGAACCACCAGGAAGTGGATGTACATCTCAGTCAGGGTCTTGGGCAGCTCTCCTCCCTCTCTGGTCTTCAACAGATCCTCCAGAACTGTAGCAGAGATCCAGCAGAAGACTGGGATGTGGCACATGATGTGGAGGCTTCGTGATGTCTTGGTGTGGGAGATGATTCTTCTGGCCTGCTCCTTATCGCTGAATCTCTTCTTGAAGTACTCGTCCTTCTGTGGGTCAGTGAACCCTCTGACCTCTGTCACCATGTCAACACAGTCAGGAGGGATCTGATTGGCTGCTCCGGGTCTTGTGGTTATCCAGAGGTGAGCAGAGGGAAGCAGCTTCCCCCTGATGAGGTTTGTCAGCAGCACATCCAATGAGCTGGACTCTGTAACATCAGTCAAGATCTCAGTGTTGTGGAAGTCCAGAGGAAGTCGACACTCATCCAGACCATCAAAGATGAACACAACCTGGAAGTCTTCAAACCTGCAGATTCCTGCTTCTTTGGTTTCAGTAAAGAACTGATGAACAAGCTCCACCAAGCTGAACTTTTTCTCTTTCAGCACATTCAGCTCTCTGAAAGTGAATGGAAACACGAACTGTATGTCCTGGTTGGCTTTGTCTTCAGCCCAGTCCAGAGTGAACTTCTGTGTTAAGACTGTTTTCCCAATGCCAGCCACTCCCTTTGTCATCACTGTTCTGATTGGTTCGTTTCTTCCAAGTGAAGCTTTAAAGAGGTCTTCTTGTCTGATTGTTGTTTCTGGTCTGTCTGGTTTCCTGAATGCTGTTTCAATCTGTCTGACCTCATGTTCATTATTGACCTCTGCAGTCCCTCCCTCTATGATGTAGAGCTCTGTGTAGATCTGGTTCAGAAGGATTGGGTTTCCTGCTTTAGAAATCCCCTCAAACACACACTGGAACTTTGTCCTCAGGTTAGATTTAAGTTTAGAACCAACTCCAGAATAACTTCCTGAATGAAGACACAACAAATAAGATCACTCAGTGATTTATGAAGAAAATATGACAATGCAATTCCCCTAAAGAATCCAGTTAACATATCAGTAAATGTCTCATTCATCCATCATGTTAAATCTTTAGATAAATCTTCTTACTGCTCTGCAGATGGTCAGCCAGCTCCTCCTGCTTCATTCTCCTCAGGAAGTGCAGTGTGATCTTCAGAAATGACTCTCTGCTGCTCCTCCTCTGCTGTTCATCCTCATCGTCCAAGACCTCCTCATCCTCCCTCTGACTCTCTAAGCACTCTGGACTCAGACCCTTCTGGATCTTCTTCAGCTCCTTCTTCACAAAAGTGACAATGTTCTCCTCCAGCAGCTGGAACAGAATATTATATGAATGACACAATCACCAAACATCAGATCCATGTTGGACAGACTGACAAGCCACTGGTCTAAAGAGTGCAGCATGGAGATGATTGTGAACAGAACAGATGTAAACGTAGTTGTTGTCCATGTACAGACCATAAATATGGAGTCCAGGTGTGTTTGATGCTGTTGGGCAGACTGACCACTGGGAACCTCTGAGCTCTCCTGGTCCACTCTGTGGAGGAATCATGAAGAATGAGCTCACATTATGTCTGTCCACACAGAGACAAACACAAGGTAAAGGTCCTTTGAGATCAAGTGTTGATTCCAACATTGAATCAGACATTAAAGTGTTGGTCGTACTGCTGATCCCATTGGGAATCAACAGTCCAGTCTGCATTTTCTGCAAGGTTGGAGGACTGAAACTGGACACAGATGAAACCAGAAGGTGTGTGTGGATAAAATGGTGAACTGAAGTCAAGAGATGAAGACTGCTTCTACTGCTTCTACTGGTTCTACTGGTCAGTTTTCAGATGTGAGAATCTAAATGTTTGTGAAGAACCAAGCTGAAAATAAACATTCAGGTTTAAAAAACTTTTCTGGATAAATAACTGTTCAAACATGAATCAGTCAAATTTTAATATTTTTAACAGCTGACCTCTTTGGAGCAGATGGGCCGACATCTTTAAATTCAATTAAGCGATCAATGGAGTTGCCACTATTGAAGGACACACAGCTGGGTTCAGGTTCAGGTTCAGGTCCCGGTCCAGCAGAGTCTGGTCTCAGAGTCTGTTGTGGGCTTCAACAGAACACACAGAGCTTTGAGTGTGAATAATGATGGAGTGATTTGAGTGCTGAGCTGTGACATGGAGAAGAGCAGTTAGAGATCCTCATCTCACCTCTGAGCTTTGGTCTGGCTGTCATGTTCCCCACACAGAGTGGTTTTAGGGGGAGGAACTCCCTCCTCTCTGTCCTCATCCTGATTCATGCTGCTCAGCTCACAGACACTTTGATCTGGAGAGGGAACACAAATCATTCATGTGCACATGGGCTCAGATCATCCTGTCATCATTTTGTGACAAGAAAGTTTTCTGATCTTCATCATTTCAAATGGAATCTGTGTTCAGACTGACATCCTGCAGTTGACTTTGGCCACAGAGCAACTTGAGCTGACAGGAAGCCGGACACCGCATAGAGAATCCGGTAGATTTTCAAAATAAAACTCCCCGTACAAACAAACAAAAGAGAAACTAATGAAGTGCGTAGCATGTTTACAATGTAGAAGCATATTTAGAAGAACATGAACCAGGAAAATGACCAAATCTGAGCAAGTCAACGAAGTTTGGATGGACAAAGGCTCTGTGTCCGGAGACGTTTCAGGGCCCAAGGCGGGATCAGCTAGCGGCTTCGCGCATGCGTCCTTCATTTGCAGTGTGCACGCGGAGGCGTAAACATCTCCCGCTCTGACTGCGGCTGCGCGAGGCATGCTGTGCGAGTGTTTTGAGGCGCTGTCCTCTGACACTAAGAACGACACAGGCTTTCACATCAGTCTCCAAAAGTCTCCATTGACAACAACAAAGTCGCTACATTACTCACTTTAAAAACTAAAAGAGTCGCTGACAAAGGCGCGATGTCCGCCTCAGTCTGTGGAGGAGGCGGACACGAGCCGGAAGGCAGTAAAATCTGTTTCAGTCATCAAGAAGTGGAGCTCCACATTAATAAAGACTCTGTGTTCAGCTGCTGAGCGTCTGCAAACTCTACTTCTACAGCCTGTGAACGAGCCACACATTAAAAACTTGTTCTTTACCTTCAGCTGGAGGTTCACGCGGAGAAAACGAACTGCGACACAGCCTGATAGAAAGTGAAACTTAACAAATATGTTATATAACAGAGTAACGGGGCGGTCCAAAAGTTAAATTTGCTTAGAAACCCAGTTCCTGCCCTGCAATTCCTCCTTGCGGCAGCGGCAAAAAGTCGGCGCACCGCTCAGTCATTTACAACCAGACATAAGAGAGAAAACATTAATGTATTTAAACAGTGTGACGCATCCTGCAGCAGAGAGTGTGTGAATATGAACATACGTGTTGACGTGATGTAAAAACCTTGTTCATGAAGTGTGCTCTGTTGTTGTTGACTGTGGGGCTGCGTTTACAAGTTATGGCGAAGATATGCGATTAATAATCAACAGTAATTTCATGATGATCTGCAGGACGCTGCATGTCACAGTTACAAACAGTTTTTACACCATACACAATAGGATGACACCGAAACTAAAGCAGCCATCATGACTTTTATTATTATTATTATTTTATATTATGTGTAATGTCATAACGTCTTCTGTGTCCATGAAAAAGGCCTTTTGACATACTCATAGCCCCCCAGTCCCATTCTCTCTCTCCCCTATCTGTGTATTATTAAGTTTTCTGATTAAAAAAAAAAAAAAAGAAGAAAGAAAATGTAATTATGTTTTGGGGATTTCATATTGTCAGCAGACAGAAAACAGGGAACAAGAGAGAAACAGGGATGCAACAGGTCAGACTTGTAGTGAGGATGTTGCTTTTCTTGGTTGGTATCTTAACCCCTAAGAAGCAGGCCCACCATAGTTTAACTAATCCTGAATTTATTTAGGAATATGCACAATTTATTTTAACACTACAAGAGAGAGCATCAAGATCGTGTGTCTCCCCCAAATTTACAGTTTTGGGGGGAAACATTACCACAGATTAATTGCCATACAGTAAACCTGTAGCATGCAGGCAGGCACGCTGGGAGCCTGGGGCAGTTTCCCGCTAATATGCTCGCCTGGTGATTCAGTGATTCACACACACACACACAAAGATCCCATCAGAGCAGACAGCTTTGTTTCACTAACTCATAAATTAGCACTATGACGGAGAAACAGTTCCCACACTGCTGATACTCCCTATTTACACTTTATATGTGCTTCTAAAGGAAAACACAGCTTTAAAGCTCAAGAATACACAGTACTGATTTTGTGTGCTACACAACTTATACATGTTTTATAGCTTTGTCATGGTTATTTTCCATCTCAGAGGATATCACAGTTTCTAGATTGCACATTTAACACTGTCAACAAACACATCTGATGCAAGCTGGCTTGTTTAAATTGAGTTTCACCGTCGAGTTGCTCTATATGCGTGTGATGTGACACCCTGTTATTTATTCCACAGAAGCTGCAAGCTCTACTACAGGGTGTGAATCAAATAAAGAAGCAAACATGATAACTCCAGCTGTTACTGTTGTGTGTGACGACATCAATGATTTATAAGAACTGCATAGACCACAAATCCCAGAGAGAGAGGTCCGCCTGATCAGCTTCTCCAGTGAGCACTAAGTCCGAGAACAGGCTCTTCTCTTCTTCAACGGTCAGGTTTCGTTTTTCACTTCCCCACCATGAAATAAGTGGTCCATCTGGCAAGCAGCAAAGCGCCGAACAGCACCGTGTAGCTGAAGAGAACAAACTTGAGGATTTCCCTGAATGTCCGGAGGAAGCGGATGACCAAGGGATCCACATCCAGAGGCTGCTCCTGCTGTGTCTTTAGCCTGCGACCGGGTTGAGTCAGGTGTCCCATGTTCTCACCTCGACCCATTCTGCAAACACACATATGTCAGAACAAAACTTCGGCATGTTATGCATTTGAGTAATTTGTGCAGGTGCAAACTGATTTGAGTGCAGCCTTGTAGAGGCTGAGGAGGAGGCTGCATCATCACAGGACCTCTGTTAATAATTTATCTGCAAATTGCACTAAGTGGGTTCAGTATCGATCTGCTTTGGTTGTGTGGAACGATAAAAATTGAACATCTTCAGCACTCATCTTTCATGATATCTCAGACTGTTGATATTTTTATGGACTACATCCATAGATGTTTTGTTTGAAGGCTGCAGAAGTTACAGCCAGGCTCATAAAATGTTAGAATCAGAACAAATTCTGCTAAATACAGTTTTCCTTTGTTTCTCAGTTAAAAAGAAATCTGGTTTAACGGACTTAAATGAAACATGCATGAATCATAAACTAAGCTGAAGGTTTAATTTCTATAGTAAAACTTAAACTAATCATACCTTGGTGTTGTTGCAGGACAGAAGCAGATCAGCAAGTGGACTCCTGTCCTTCCAGCCCTGAAGTCCAAGTTGTTTGTGCCGTCTGCCTTGGAGCGTTTCAAGTCCCTTGTGGCAGAGGAGGAGCAAAAACAACAACTGCTCACCAGGATCTGAATCCCCTGGGGATTGATCTAACAGGAGTTTAAAATCCTCAGCGCACCTGCTTCTCAAACAGAGAAATTGTAGTCTAGGATAGTGAGCACAAGACACAGTATTTTCTAATGAACTGAATCAGAGACACTTCCTAAATCCTCTAGCCAATCAACATGCAGGTAATGAACATAGGATTAACCCAGGTTAGGTTCACAGAACATCCGTGTTGCTGTCCAGCAGGTCTTCCTGTGCTCACAGTGTAAGGCCACGGAGAAGGTATTGACTGAATGCAGAGATCAAACACCCCTCCTGCAGCACAGTTATCCTCTGGAAACAGGGATCCTCCGAACATGGAGCAAATGGCCTCCTAATTCAATCAGTGTCCTGTGCTGTCAAATCATGGTCTGCCGTGGGCTGAGCTCTCCAGACAGCACAGGGCCATTACCGGATGATCGGGAGGCCTGTTATGGCGCTAATTGCTCCTTCAGAGAGCTGGACCACTGCTGACGGATACACTCCCATCCCTGCCTTTCATCTGCTCTCCCTGATCACAATCAGCTTGGCTTTCTGGAAAAAAAATCACTTCAATACAATAAACAATAGGCAAGAGTCATTTCAGTTGCAAGAGCCAAAGAAAACTGTCCAGAAAAGCCTTCAAAAAAGTGCGTCTTTAATCATCTTACACATGACATCGCAAACATCCCAAAGGTCTTAATCATACATACATATATACAGTAGCTCCACGGCAGAGCAGTGACCTCAGTGATGGAGATGTAGCCAGAGGACAGAGGGATGCAGCAGTAGTTAGCAGTAGCATTAAACCAGCTTTATTATACTGTCTGTGTGCAAATTAAGAACTGGAAAAATATTAAAAGGCAACCCAGCGGAGTTGGATATTAATGTTTGACAAGTGGGTCGACATTTTTGTTTGCATCATGAATGCGCATGAGGCCACAGGCCTGCTGCTGCTGCTGGTCTAATTATTCAACTGATTCATAGTGAGTTCATAGTAGAGTAACGTTCAAGGAAAACAAGAAAACATGCAATATGACAACGAACAATTTTGGTCAGCTTAACAAGGAAACTCCACTGGGCACCTTTAAAAGAGCCTGTTCGTGTTTAAGCTGCACAGACATCAATGAAACACCTGCACTACGGCGACACGGACATAAAAAACAACAGCAGCTGAGGTTGGGTGTTTGATGTGGTCAGCTGTGCATGCAGGTGACTCAGGGGATCTGGGATTCCGGCCGGTCCATGAGGGATTTGATCCAAGTTGTACCGTTCATGAGTTTCGTGGTGGCTATAATGTACTCCATGCCGCTGTCTTCCATTTGAGAGAGGAAACGGAGAGCGGCTATTTCTGCGTACGACACCCCGCCGAGGAAGAACACCAGCGTCGTCCGATTCTCCCCCTGCTGGCCTGCAGGACAGTAAAAGAAGATGCAAAATGAGGAAGTTGCGGGTGCGACAGAGGACGTTTCATTGTGTTTTATTTTATTCTGATATTCTGCCGCTGCTCTCTTCAACAAAACACAACTGAATGTAAAAGAAGTCTCTTCTGCTAAAGCACCTGATGTTGAAATGTGAAAACACTAATTTAGCCATCACCCTCCCCCTAGATTAGACTCCTCTATTATCACCTTTTAAATCCAGCGTTCGGCAGGCATGTAGAAACAAGCCCGATGCCCAAACTCACTGTTCTAATTAGCACATTTCAAATTGAGTGTATAATCAAATTCATTATTCACATCAGTTTAACACCTCCTACTGGATGGAGGAGAAGTGAAGGCAAAGCGCCGGCGGTCACAGTATGTCGTTATCTGGCCTTCTCTTCAACACAGGCGCACAGAACAAACCCACAAACACTGACAGCTCTGTGCCATCAATCAGCCGCTCTTCAGCATTTGAGTCAACTGGAACAAAGCCGGTGTTTTATCTACACGCAGCAGGGCGGGCAGGTCGTTTACTTTTATTCTGTTTAGCGAGTGGCAGGGCAAAACAGCAGGCCTAGTGTGTATTGGCCCTTACGTTTCTTATGAAGCCCGGCAGGCAGCTGTTGCCTCTCCTCAAAGTGTGGGCCTGGGAGCATCTTCAGCACCTCCTCGATGCTACGCCACCCGGGTCTGGCCAAAACCTGGGTCAGCCGGATGCTCAGTGGTGCGTAGCCACTGTACACGTACGAGATGTCGTTGGGGTTCTGCAGGAGTCAAAAAGATGAGATAAAGACGTCAAACTCCTTCTTTAACCGTCAAGAGTGCATGCGTTTTTTTCATCATGAAAGCCCAGAGACCTCGTACCTGTTCATTGGCGTCCTCCATCCACAGTTTGAGGGTTTTTCTAATAGTGGGGTAGTTATTCCTTGAGCTCGTCTGTGGCTTCAAAAGACCCGCCTTCTCGAGGTTGTTCAGTGTTAGCATGTGTTCGTAACCATAAGTCTGCACAACAAACAAGAAAAGAGGAAAAAAAAATCAGTCACCTATTAATTGAATGATTAATTTAAACGTCCAGTGTGTAGGATTTAGCGGCATCTAACAGTGAGGTTGCAAATTGCAGCTAAATGAATACCCCTCACCTCACCCTCCCATTCAAAGCACGTAGGAGAAACTATGGTGACCGCAAAACTTGCAAAAAAGCCTCATCTAGAGCCAGCGTTTGGTTTGTCATCAACAATTCTTATTTCCAGGTGATTTCACATTTCACTTCTGCCAGCAGTTGCTCCTAAATCTTACACACATTGGACCTTTTAATAACAACCGAGTAATTCTTACAGTTCAAAGTGCAAACTGCACAGCAATGCACTATTTTTCTACGCTGATGCAGCAGGAATGTGCAGACACAGAGAAGACACTGCCACCAAAAATAAGCCTTCACGTCTTTGGCTGTACCTGGAGGATCTCCCTCTTGTAGTAGTCAAACACCTTCTGCTTGAGGCCATTGTTGCAGACTGACTGCATACACACCAGACGCAGAATCTTGATCAGAGGATCCTTCTGGGCGATGGAGTCTTCGATATACGTGTTCACCTGGAGAGTAATGATGACGATGAGAACCAAAGTGCACGCAATTGCAAGTATATAAATCATTCTGTATAAATTCTCATGTCATCAGTACCAGATGAGAATCATCTTTAAGATTTTCTCTTGAGATATATTAATAATACCTTGTCTGTGTCGACTCCGGTCATAAACTCCTGCTCCACCCGTTAGATATCAAAGAAGGCCTCAGAGGCTGAAACAAGAGACATTAGTGAGATTTACAACATTATAATAAACACAAGATGCTGTAAGAAGTGAGAAACACTAGATTCTACAGTCGTTAAAACATTAAAGTTAGTTTTATAATGCTATTAAAGATTTATGTTATCACTACTGCTTATTTTTGTGTACAGGTTTTTACAAACCACAAGGCTTTACTTTGTAATATGCAAAGAGAACACAGTGAAAAGCAGTTTATTCACGCACTGGTGATGTCCTTGATGAGCTCTGCTATAGAAGTGTGATTGGCCAGTGAGCTGCGTGCTGCCTGCATGTGAGGCAACTGAGACACAAACTGCTTTATTTCTCCCACCGTTTTGGCGTTGTGGCGTTCCTGAAACACAAAAAAATATATATCTCACTTTACCCTGTGAGCTGATAAAAAGTTTGATACTGCAGCAGTCCCAGATGATTTAGTGCAAAGCGTAAAAATCATGCAGCACACTGGTAAATTAACTTAGATGTGAAATAAGTTTGGAGATTGTCGAACATCAGAATGATCCAAAAACACGGTTAGAACCCGTCTTCCATAAACTAGTTCAGCTTGGTGTCCATCTGTGAATCCATTCAGGCTCACCACTGCCAACACACACACAATCAGTTTGTCCTAAAATCCTCTCTGATGGAAAGCATCTTTCCATCACATTAGTGAGGAGCAGCCTCACAGCTCACTGCTGTTCAGGGTTAGAAAACCTCTGATGGTGAATTATTTTGCTCATGACGAATCTCTACTAATGTAGTTTGTATCGTAGAGTCCTGAGCTGATGAGAGGTAATATATTTGGCCTCGTTAACCTTTCTACTTGAACAATTAGTACTTTATCTTATCTCCAGGTGATTGTCATCGCTTCCCTAACCTCATGGATTTCTGTAAAATGCCACAGAGATTAGAATGAGAGCAGCTGAGATGTCTGGAAGTGATCGAATGTAGCTCCCTGAAGTCATAAACATGACACCACCGCAATCATTTTAGAGCGACAAAGATGAAGCAGGACAAACCTCAAAGGCAGCTGAAATTATTTTGGCTTTCTTGCTGAGCGCTGCTCCAACAGCGTTGAAGTTTTTGTCCCGTATTTCGGCGTACAGTTCCTCTGCTGAGTTGAGCTGCAGCTTCTTGGGCTCTGTGGGTAGATCTTTGCTCGCCTCACCTTGCTTCTTCTGCGCAAACTTCTCAGGGGGCAACTTAACATAACCTGTGAGGAAAACAAGGAAAGGCCATTAAGGAAGAAGCTAGCTATGATTATAACATAATCCGATTACAAGGATTTATTCTGACCATTAGTGATGCCATAGATCTCATCATGAGACCCTCGTAGGTGAGCTGTGTGGCCAGAGGGGTGAGCAGGTCGACGTTACGGTCCAGGAGGAGCAGGGTGTCGAACACGGGCAGGATCTGGTTCTGACTGCCGGCAAACTCCCTCTTCATCCTCAGCATCATGTTGGCGACATGCTGAGTACAAACAGAGGATTTATTCCTCAAACAAATCCTTTAATCTGGCTGCTTCAGCTTCAATATGATGCGACGATCAGCTTTCTTCCTCTACACTCACCCGTGCACATTCCCCTTTCCCATATATCTGTGGGATGGTGCCATACAGTGCCTGTAAGGTCATGAGGCCTTTGGCTGTGTGGTAAAGGCTTGTCTGGTCATTTTCTAAGTAGCACTCCTGTAAGAGACAAAAAGAAGTAAAAACAAATCATCATCACACATCTTCCAAATACATATTTCATTCATAGAGCAGCACAGAGGCTGATGTATATCTGTGATGGACATGCTGAACGCACCCTGAAAGCGCTTTCATACTCCATGGAGAGCAGATCACCATCATAGGGAATCAGGTCCAGGATATACCTCGTCGATGTTGATGAAAGAGCCCAACACGCCCTGCTCCTTCAGCCGCTGTTCGCACAGCATGCTCCGCCGAGGCACAAACAGAATGTGGAAGTCTCGTGACGAATGCATCTTGTCCTCACTGGAAAAGGTGCGCGACGCAGGACATGAGTGCTAAACGCCGCGGACAGAAATGAAATCACAGTCTACACTGAGACACACACACACACAGACCTGAATACGTTCTCAGCGATGATGTCCATGAGCTCCAGCCTGGGTCGAACAAAGAAGATGATATTCTTGACGTCGGCAGAGGGGAGCCTGCCACTCTTGAGGGTGAACATCTTTTCCACTTCATGTTCCTTAAAACACACAATAATAAACATTAAAGATAGATAGATCATAGCAACAATAATACTGTATCTATAGAGATACACATAGAAATGTGTCAAATTTAGCCTGTGCAAGGTGTGCACACATACATAAATGCAAATTATAATATATATTAACACCAGATATAATCTGGACCTGGACTAACTTGACAAAAACCAGCACAGAAAGCACTTACCTTCAGTAGTGAGTACTGAGCTATCATACCAAAGGGTCCAGTCAGGTATTCATCCCAAACTATGGCCTGCAGAGCAAGAGCACATCAAGTTATGAGCTAATGATTTCAATAATACAGAGATTAACAGTAACCCTGTGGCAGATACACAGTCAGAGGACTGTAGTGTTTAGATATAACCTGCATTATGTTGAGGAAACTAGCTTAGCTCAGCTGTCAGATCCATGAACCTGGGCTGAGCTGTCGGCCATGTTTTAGCTTCGTGTCTCTGCGTGTTCACGCGTTACCTTGCTCCCCGCACATTTGTCCAAGAACTCCCGCAGCTCTTTCCTCGCCGCTTCTCTGAGGATGTTTAAGTTGACTCTGCCGTACGACAGGTGAGCAGCCATCTTTCCTGTTTAGCAGCTACACACACAACGAGTCAGGTGACCCGCGGTGGCTCGGGCTCAATCACGTGACCAAAGACGATGAAAACGTCAAGATAGTTCACACCACGACACAGCACAAAAACTTGAATCCTCCGGGCCTGTAAGAAAGTATCGCATGAACATCTTACATCGAGTTGATATGATCGTAAATAACGCTAACTAACGAGCTAACAGATTAGCTTTCCGCTGTTAGCGTGTAGCAACGGCTCATTCTTGTTGCGCATGCGTACTGCGTGTTCGTTAAACAACTTCACTAGAGCCTTTTTTCAGGAAAACATGCGCCTCATATACATCCGACTATCGACAGTCTTATTTCTATGAGACGATCAGACACGGCTTTAAACATTTATCTGCACACCTCATGCGTTAGAGTACATTTATCCTAATTTGAGTCATTTTAACGCGGGACACGAACACCGGAAAGACGCTGGGATTGAGCTCTTGCATCATCTCCAGTCTTTTCCTGTGTATGTAGGTGTGGCAAACACTCGAAACGCCAAAAAAACACCGCCTTTAATCATGCAGATCTTAATTATTCTCATAGACAATGTGTCTTTGCTCTTTCTTGCAACCGATTTAACGATGTTACGAACAATTTTCACAAAGCAAAAAGGGCGTATTTCCCCTTCTTTCTATCTTCGCTGCGATGCACACTTAATCCTTTAGATGGCGCAATGCCTCTTCAGTAAGAATCAAAGTGGAGGCATTCTCTTGCAATTGAGGCGACTGATGTTTGAATTTCAGTGTGTTATTTTTGATAGATTGAATTGTTGCTGCAAAACAATATATTAACCCAACTCACGGTGCCAGCAAATTATAACTGTCTGCTGTCAAACAGAAGGATATCTTAAGAGTTGTGTAGGATACAACTCAACACAAAAAGCGGAAAAAGAGCACAACAAATAATTTAATTAAAGAGTAACTCAATTGCATTAAAAGCGTTTGCTTTCAAACGACAGTAAAACTTTCAACAAGCACATCATCTTGTGACGCGTGTGTTAAAATGCCGCACAGCACAGCTGCAAATCACCACAGTCAATACATAATCGTGTAAAAAACGACTTCTCGATAGGGCTGCATGGATGATGAGACAAATTTAGACATTATAGAGTCTGTAGAGACAACCGCGTCAGGTGATGACAGTCCACTTAAGCGTCAGTGTTATCACTTCAGATCCAGGGGTTTCCTTCCCAGGGTACCAAGGGCTTTCCATCCTCCACGCAGGATAGAAGACGCGAGTTCCCACGCATTGTGGAGGTCCACTGTGCCTCTAGCAGCGGCAGCAGCAGCAGACTACTCCTTACAGGCGAGAGAAAAGAATTAAATAATTAAATAAATAAATAAAAGCACGGGGTTTTTTGGTGACAGGCACCATGCGCAATGACTGACTCTGTGGTCGGATCCAAGCACCGCACAGAAATTTAGTCCGCATCATTCCCTGACAGCTCCTTAAGAGAGAGGAGAGAAGAGAGGAAAGGGCTGGATTCTCAGGTAGGTTATTTGATCTCCTTCGAATGATTTTTTTTTCATTGCATTGTAAACCTGCGAGGTTTTTGCATTTGGCCAGTGACTCAGTGCATTACAATTTCTCATTTACAAGTTGAATGAATGCAGCATTTCATTCACAAGAGAAAGAGGCAGAGAAAGGGGGAGAGAGAGACTGCAAATGATCTCTCACATTTCATTGCTTGTGTTTGTTAAATTGATGATTTTGTCTTTTGTGTGCTAGTTTCTTACTGAGTCATCAGGACGAAATAAGGAGCATTTGTGAAGGTGTGTGGTGCAACTCAGTATGCATGGGGCTGCTGCTAATTAACCTACGTGAGGTACAAATTATGTAAATGAACATTTGATTGATCCCTTTGTTTTATGGAAAACATTGCTCTGCAGCAGAATGTTGCTGTCACTCATGCAGACGTGTTCGTAGAGCTGATTACCTTCTTATTTTGGATTGTTGCATTGATTTTACTACAGCATGCTTTGCTGTTGTGATTATGTACTCATGAATGGCTGATAAATCTAAACTCTCGGCGTAGCTCGGTTGGCTTTATTAAATCCCCTCCCTCAGATGAATTAAAACAAGGACCGGTGGGTTGGCAGCACTCCTGCAACACGGGTGCTTCCTCGTTGCAGATCTGATACAAGAAAACAGACCTGGTAAGTCATGAGGGAGATTGTGTGGTTGCGGTCCCTGGGCGTTGCTGCAGGATTTTTAGGAGCGCACACTGGGGCTTGATGTGCCTGCAGACTAGGAGGAAAAACATCAGTGATGCCTCCAAATGCTGAGGTGGGCAGGGCAGCTCTCAACTCCAGCTGTGCCACAGGGCAGGTGATCCAGTCGCCTACTTGTTGTGATATTACCTCATCCTGCACCCTCGGGTTATTGCACTTTGTGGGTCAGAGCAGTGCTTCTTGTAAACAGACTTACTGGACAATTGCTTCTGGTGTTAATATGGAAGGAGGACAGGAAAAAAAAGAAGCTCTCGGTTCCACCATCTCCAACTCCTCCTACGGACCTGAAGCATGGGGATTAAATGGGGGAGGGGAGAAAAGACTGAATGAACAGTCTGAGAGATATCTGCAGCTGCCTCCTCTCACATGAGCAACCACAGTAGTGATTGGACGACACCCTTATGCTGGTACCTCTCTCTGTGTATTTCTGTCTCCCTGCCAGCCTAATGTTTTCTGTCCAGAGAAAGAGGCAAGAGGGAGAAGGAGGAAATTGTTTCTTTGGACACATCGCATGAAACAAGAGAAAAATGAGAGATGGAGAGCACTAAGAAACATGGGTGTTTAGGGAAAAGGTGAAAAAAAAAAAGATGGAGATGGAGGAAGTGCTCTGCAAGCTAACTGCATTATTTAAAGCTGAAGGCTACGAGGCGACTGTACCCATAATCCCATGTCTTCAGCTTTTCTTCCTCTCTAACCATGCTGTCTTTTCAGCCCAGCAGAACGCGTCATTCTAACAAATTGCAACCATGTTTATTGATATAAGAGATGATCCACTGACACTGTTACTGCAACAATGGCCCGCTGTGCATGGGCTTTGAAATTTGGCACAGGTACGGTCTACTACAAACACACAGAGAGTGGTGGACACACACACACACACACACACACACGCACATGCACACAGCTTTTAATCATTCTGATTCTCGTCTTCTGATCTTGCTGTTACCATGGCCACAGTTGGTAAAGGTGCATGACTCCACGTTCCTCTGTGCTCTTCACAATCCATATATGGAGCTTCAGAGCCCAAATCATATGTTTCACACAAAATATCTGTTAGATATTTCAGCATATTTCTAAATTTGTTGTGTGAGAGTTTTTTTTTTCTGCCATTTGTGGCCGAGCTTCAGAAGGGAGTGGCTTCATCTTCAAATTCTCATCAGAGCGGTGGATGAGAATCGATTCTCCAGCCTCTCTGAAACTGGTGATTAGCTCTGCCTAAACACTGTGGCATATTGGAAGAGACAGATATAATTAATGTGGCCTTTTAAACAAAGTTCCCCCAAGAGAGCGAAGAGTTCAAAACCCAAAACAGGACAGTTTATCTATAAGCGACATTTCTGTAGACTCACCTCTGTTCATGTGTCGTAGCTGCAGTGAAGCTCTGTGAAGCTCAGCGAGACGTCTAAATAAACAAACTTTGCATTTCGAGTCACATAGCTGAGCTTCCCAACGGGGGGTTTGTCTCAGAAGTTGGGCCAAAGCTTATTTTTAGTGTCGCAGTGTTTTCAGACCAGAACAGACTGTCATTTGCCAAGTGAGATCTGCTAATAACACCCAGGGGCATTGTACCTGCGAGTCTGCTGGTGGGACCAAGAGCGAGGGTCAGATATCCAGCAGCTGCACCGTGCCAGATCTTCAAAGCAGACAAAGAGGCAGAATCGTGAGGGGGTCGATGGGAGATCTGATTTGTTTCTTTATATGTTAGGAACCACGTAGTTTATCTGAACTGACCACCAGCTGTAGGTCACTTCTTGTTAGTGGGGAATAAATGCACAACAGACCTTTTACTTACTGCGCTGATTTAAAGCCTCTGTCTGATTGTACTTGTTTCCCTGAGATAAGATGGGAGGAAACTGAAGGAACATGATTGGCCAATGCATCAGCAGCCCGTTCCCACCAAGTCCCACCTCTTACCTCTGGGGCATACAGGGATGAATCACCATCAGCCAAGCAAATTCAGACTTACTGCAGGCTCTTGCTGGAGTGGCAATTAATTGAGTGCTCCATGTCTGATAGCCATTTACTTGTGTAGTTTCTAAAATAAGGTCTGGATGAAAGAGGTCTCTGAGTTACATCGAAAATGTCTGAGAAAATGTGGTTCAGCAGTCATTTTGCTGC
Organism: Nibea albiflora; assembly: GCA_014281875.1. Classification (NCBI taxonomy): domain Eukaryota; kingdom Metazoa; phylum Chordata; class Actinopteri; family Sciaenidae; genus Nibea; species Nibea albiflora. The sequence goes on from JABGLX010000223.1 coordinate 32,074, forward strand.
TAAATCTGAGGCTGATAACTAAAAATAAACCCTATAAGAGAACCGTTGCTAATTCAGTGTGTTCACTGCGTTGTTTTAAGAATGAACTTCACACACAGCACCTGCCCCGTTTAGATCTGCCGGGCATGGCCAACAGTGATAGCAGGATAACAGCACGGTAGCTTGTTGGTTACTGGATGATCTTTCCTGTTTGTTCTCCAGCAATGCGGGACCTGGAGCCATGCCTGCCGAGCGGATGTAGTGGTGTGTGTGTTTGAATCGGTGCAACACTCTCACATTTTAGAGGTGAAGAGTCGTCGCAGATGGTTCCACAGATGGTGCCTGTCAACGCCGTTGTCTGACTGAAAACATGGATAATTTGTAGACACCGCAGACCTAAAAGGCTGACAAACGTCCTCGATGTTTCCTGAAATAATTTCCCAATCTGACCCTTTCTCTCCCCAAATCCTCTGTCCTGGAGTCTGTTTGAGATCTGAGTACATAAAGTGGGCACTAATGCCTTTTAAAGAGGGGACTAACACACAGTGAAAGGCAATGGGGGTGGGAGTTGTAAATAATTAAGAAATGCTGAGTGATGTTTTCCTTCTGCAGTGGAGGGCTTCTTGGTGCAGTGCTTTACAATCTCACCAAGGTCCGGGCCTCAGTGTGTTGCTATATTGGCATCTCACAGTCCCTTTATGGGGGATGGATGGAGTTGTGCCATGCGACTGGGAGTGGGTGGCTACCTCGTGTTTTTTTTTTTTTTTGGTTTCCCTGCTCACCCTGCATGGTGTGTGTGAGAATTACACATCAGCAACTGAATACTGTGAGGAGTTAGTTTAATAAGACGTGATCTAATGATCATTCAGCAGAAAGTCGATTAAGACTCCTAACTCCCTGAGTTGGGTGTACTCCAATCATCCATGGTATACTGCTCGTGTTCATGGTCGGATCAGCTCTGTGTGCTCTTACCAGTTATAAGAGATGAAATCTGTCTGCACAGACCTTGAATTTCTTTGACTTTCGAAGCACCAGCCCACACGTCTCAACACAGAATGTGAGGGAGAAGCTGGCTCTACTTTCTGACATATAACCTACGTGTGAGTCAAGGTATTGTCAACTAGTTGCTTACAAGTAGTTTTTAGATGTTTTAGTGAATGTCTGAACTCCGAATGGGTAAATTTGACTTCTGATTAGCTCTAAAATAAGTCTGTATTTATAGACGTGAGTGAAGAAGAGATTTAAAAGGGGCATGGTGTTCCAGATCACCACAGGAACTTGAGTTGAAACTGTAGACCAGCCAAGACTCTCCTGTCTAAGGATCTCGGGCTGTGTTTTGTTTCATAATAGAATAAACAATGAGTTACCGCCAGGCCAGATGGTAGAGGAATGAAGGCTAATAAAAATAAAATGTTTGTCTTAGAGCTATTTAGACTTTTTTTTGCAGCTGAAAAATGCTTTTAACATCTTTGCATTTCACATTTTTTGATGAGTCCTTTAGTGTTGCGTGATAAATTATGAATATAAAGTCACACAAGCCAGCATAAGCCCAGTAATGGCTTAGTTTCCCGCAGGACTGTGAAAAAACGGTGTATTGCTTGCAAGGTTACTGGGTTTAATAGGAAAAAGCAGTGTGTGATCGAGCTGCTGGAACATGAATGGCCGCAGCAACCTGGAAAAAAAAGGTGCATGGTGGTTTCACCAGGATTATTAAGTCATTCATTGGGTGGGTATGCTGCGCTGACATGAATATCAACTCTGGCATCTACTCGGAATCAGCACCTTGGAAAATGTTTTTAGAAGAAAGTGCTGATCTGAGCCCACGGGGACTCTGCATTAGCCAATGATAAGGGCTGTTGGTGGATTGCAGGGTGTCTACAGCAAACCTCCATTATACATGAATAAGTTTTACCCCGAGGCATTGAAATAAAAATGGAGACCTGATGAAAGATAAATTAAAGTGAAGCCAATTGTGGGAGTTTGCATTGATCTCCGATTCTCATTAACCCATTTTAGAAACGTCCTGTTTGGAGGATGGCGAGGGAATTGTTGCCCTGGAATCCAAGTGCAGCGCTACGTCGTTTGTCAATGACATTATGTTCAATATGTTCACAAATAGGGCTCAAAGAAGGGTCGATCAATCATTCCCTGTCAATTTACTAATCGACTTAATGTTACAGCACAATTTGCTTTATAAAAGCCTGAAAACGTTGACCCTTTGCTTTTACACATCCCCCCTTTTTTTGCTGATCTCAGTCCAAACGAGATGACTGTCCTCCGTCTATCCCCACCCCCCTTTCAGCTCTGAGTTCTGTATCCATAATGATCCACGCTGGATCAATCCACCAATGCTCCACTGCCTCCTTGTCACTCGTCCTGCTTTCTTCAGTCCTTGTTTCCACGAGCAAGTGTGCCAAAAATCCTGCAAAGAAATACGCGAGGTGCTCCCGATCCAGTCGTATGTTTGGCAGTAATGACTCATGCACCTGTTATTGAGAGTCACATAACAACGTCAATTTGTGCAAATGCCTGATAAGACAAAGCTGGTTAAAGCTAGTCGCTCACGCTGAGCGTTCGTCTTAGTATCCAAGGAGAGCGCATGGCTATGGCTATGGCTATGGTTTCTAAAAATGGATGGAAAATGTGTAGGGTGTGCTCTGGGAGTTGTGCATGCAAGCATCCCTGAAGATGTACAGATGCAGATTTGTATTGACTATCCTCTCAGGCCCCGAGGAGGAGACACAGGTTTCTAAATGGGGGCCTCTCCACCCCCATAGGAAACTCTATCCGGGAGAGCTCCTGCTGGGTGGATGACTTATGATGATCAGGCAGATGACTAGCTTGAGTCGATGCTCTCCCTCTGGTCTTTCCTGTTGTCATCTCACACATGATCTGTTACTATTCATGCCTGGTGTATTTGCAGACACATTTGTTGTGTGGTCGCTCGCACAATTCTGGGCACCACTTTGCAGAAAGCCTCGTCACCGAGGCTTCATGACATTTTGGAGAGGAGAGAGAGAGAGAGAGAGAGAAAAAATACTCGGCGGAAAATATCTGCTGCTCCCCAGAGAAGTATCCAACCACCTGACTGAGTCATCTTATTTGGGAGGAAAGCACGGACACGATGACTGTTGCACCGAGTCAGAGTCACAGATGACGCAGATTAGTAGCATTTATAACCTCAACAGCATCCAGGATGGCAGTCTGAGGGTCACATTGATGTCATAGCTGCAGAATAACAAGGATCAATATGACATTCTGGTTGAGACAGTCCATTCTAATTGGCCTCAAGTACATTTTTTGTACTTGTACATTTAAAACGGTGAGACGTAAACCTCTCTGACTGCACAGGAGATGAAACAAAACTGCGCTTTCCTATGTCTGACAGCTCTTTATGAGAAAAGTGCATATACGATCTTTTAGACTATCTCCTGAATGCTAATTGGATTGTCACCTCAGCAAAGAGCTCGCTTCTGTGATGCGGGGTAACATCTATCCCCAGCACTAGCAGAGAGCTCTGACTTGTCTGAGTCAGTGATAACCCAGCCCAAGTCTGAATTCCCCCCATCTGTCTCTCTCCATCCACCTCTCCGCGACAATCACGTTCAGACAGACAAAAGTGGGATTATTCTTTTGTCAAGTGGTGGAGGGCCACGCTTGAGAGCTTCAGTGTATATACGATATCTATACTGTAGAGTCAGATTAATGTCAGGGCTGTCAGACTGCTGCTGAAAAAGTAGAAAAAGACAAATGCTCCCTCAGGACTGTGTTTCCACTGTTGGCTGGATGCAGCAGCATCAGAGGGAAAAGCCCACACCCAGAGTGTCTATTGATAGCACAGCAAATTTGTTGTTATTCTGTGAATCCCGCAGGCAGTGCAGCAACAGATTAGAGCTTAAAAGGTATGTAGCCTGATGCTGCGCAGCATAATACAAGCAGCTGAATGAGGGGAGACAGCAGCGGCACCCCTCCCTTTCACTTTCTCCAAGGTTCTGTGGTGCTGGATTTTACTGCTTGAAAAGCTGAACACAAGTGAAACTTATTGATTTTCCTTTTAGCCTTATCATTATGCATTCCTTACTGTATCTCTCTCCAACACGGTAGTACCCGCTCTCCCCTCATCCTGCACCATCACAGCTCTTTGAGGCTCCAAAGAGGCTTTTGCTTCTTCTTGTTGCTCCTTTTTGGAGCCCTCTGGTCCTCTCTGACTGCTGGTACTTCCCCCCTCGGGACATACACTGCCGTATCTTCCGGCCTGTGGCGGCGGCTGCTGCTGCAGCATCACTCCATGTATTGTCTGGCAGACACTTGAAGCAACCCTAAGTCAGTTGCACAGGGGCACACACACACATACACACTGAGCAGACATGCCCATGGGCATTTGCCTCAGTGATTCCTGTTGACATCTTTGTATCGTCTTTACAGTGTCACTCTGAGATTAAACTACATTACTGGTGTATCATATATGAATATAGACGACAACGCGCTGTTCTCCACTGTCATCATTAGCTCTGTGTTTTTCTTTTGTGTACAAAGACGACTTCAAAAAGCTCATCTCCTGTCATTGTGTGCTTTTAAAATACTCTGATGACACAGCCCTCCCTAGACTCCACCACAGCAACAGTCACTCTCTTCTGGACTACAAACAAGCCGAGCCCCGATCTCTCCATTGCGGATGTGAGATGACTTCCTGCTGCAGCAGCCCTCCTCTTAACACCTGACGCACACCTAGTCCCACCCAGCATCCCTGGAGAAAGTGGCTGGAGAGCTGTAAATACACAGACATCACTTTGGATAAAAGCTTCAGCTTCAAGCAGCACGTATTGAACGAGTAGAACATTGGAGACAAAGACTGTTAGTCATTCCTGTCAGTACAAACTCACCTCCTCCTCCTCTTCCTCCTCCTCCTCCTCCTTCTGCATCGTAGCAGAATTGAGCCACTCCTGCTATATGGAACCATCTGGTTTTCTTTGATAAGTGTCTAGTCCACAAACTGGAAGACATTCCTCACAGTTTCACTTACACGCTGCTAAACTAATTGGTCTTTCCCGCCCCAAATAATTTACAAGACCCACATCGCCCACTTAGGCGTCATTTCACTCTGGTCCCTAATGTGCAGCTCGCTTTGTCATAAGATTTGTTCCCCTCGCAGCACTCACGCTAATCGACAGTACCCCTGTTAGAAGTGCTGTATATCAGCGCAGTTTTACAGATCCATTATGTTTGTGCCGTGTCTTTGCTTCCTGTGTCTCCGTTTATTCCTTAAATATGTCTGCAGAGAGAATTTGATAACACAGGCTTGGCAAGAGGAGATGCTACTGACTGGGCTCTAAATTTGGCACCGGGAAATGTGCTTACATTGCCATCGGTAGCCTGATATTTTGTTGCTATTTCAGACTTGATTTAAAGTAATAGGACGCAAGCAAATGAAAAGGGGAAAAACGCGATCATTACTTTTCTGGAGAGTCATTTCTATTCTAATGGTTATTTGGCTTATGGACACTAATGTGAAGTCATCATTGGCAACTTTTTTATATTTTATTTAGCTCTATATAACTGTGTGGGTAATTAAAGGAAGTGTATCTGGTGACGAGCCAAATTAAAAACCTGCAGTGCGGAACTTTTGTCTCCCCCTTCTGGCAGCGAGTAAATAAATGCTGTTGACGCGCGTTTACGATGTCTAGACACCGCCAGTCTCGTAGCTGATGAAGCCTTCTCTCCGTTGCTACAGTTGCATCCCCGTTCAGCTCTGGCAAACCAATCATTGCACCAGATTGGAAAACCTCCACTATACTGCGAAATACAGATGCACACAGGTGGTTGATCATCATTGCGAGACTTTATTCGTCAACAGACGGCGCGTGGCCAACAGATATGTGAAAGTTTTGCCCTCCAGCTTTAAGGTCACCAACGTATTGGCTCACAAAGTTGTATGAAATGGCCTTTTTGATGAGAGAGCAGCCCATAGTAGCAGTTAAGTCAGTGCTGCATGAAATACGTACACAGGATAGCTAAAAGTCTGAAGACACGTAACTTGGACGTCAGATTCAGAGTCTAGTCTGGTCAGTTTCATTTGTGACTAACAAAACCATTCCCACCCAAATTAGAGCTCTTTTTCTTTTAATTTAGATCATGCTGATTAATCTGTCTTTTCTTTCCGTCATCTGCAGACTGTGATAGTGCAGCATGACGGACACAGTGATGAGCAGCAGCTCGGATCGCTGGGTGTCCAATGACAGGCAGAGGAGCGTGCATGCTAGGTAGCCGAGGTTGCCAGACATTTTAACATTGTTAACTTCCTCTAAACGTCTACCAACAATACTCTGTGCTCTCCTTTGTTTCACCTGCATCCGTCTGATGTGTGTCACAGTGATAAAGAGCAGTAAGTAGAACTCACCACATATATCTGTCCATAAATCAGTGTAATGTGTTGATGCCGTAAATGCACATTTATTCATTCGTTGTGTTTGCTCCGCTCGTCCAGAAAATTTAAATGTGAAGCGTGTATGCAAATGTGTTCATTGAATATCATGGAGGCAGTGTAACCTCAACTGGAGAATGTGTTTGGCATACAGGGGCAACTGGACCATGCAGCCAGGCACTGGTTTCTGGTCCAGACCTGACAGATGAAGAGAAGGAGATTATAAATAGTGTGATTGCTCGTGCTGAGAAAATGGAGGCCATGGAGCAGGAGAGAATTGGGTGAGAAGACCGTAAAACACGGAGTGGTTTCACAAAAAAAGCAAAATCACCTCGTACGTTTGGACCTGGGTGGGTAATTAACGCCAGCATTTCAAGTAAGATTTCACCCTGTGCTGCTGCAGGCGCTTGATAAACCGCCTGGACGACATGAAGAAGACTGTGTGCGGGGATGGAATGTCCCGCTGTTTGCTGTGTGGGGGAGCAGCTGGGCTCACCTGGGGTGCAGCCTCAGTGGTGTGTGAGGACTGCAAAAAGGGTAGGCAATGAGTCAGAACACACTCCTCTGCGGCAATTCACCCAAAAGTTGAGGAAAAATAAAAATAGGTCATTCGGTCCATGAGCTGGAACTCTCTATTTCCCTTCCTGTCGTGTAGAACATGTATGGGGGGGACCAAGTGTGGTACACAGTGTTAGCAGTCGGCCACGGCGCCGTCTGGGGCGTATGCAAGATCTGCATGAGAACAGCGAGAAGGTGAGTGCCTTTAACACCTGTGCAACAAATTGAAAGGATTACAAGATTTGTGTGTTGGAAAGTCTGCCGTATTTCTTCTGCACATTCTCAGGTGTGGAAGAGGTCTGGTGCCTGTTCTTTAAAGGTTTTCCGAAGCATTTCCTGCCATCGCCCCATAGCCATTATCTAAAGGGGAAAGAGATCCAGCAGAGCCCAGGCCACCCACCAGCCCCTGAGCCCAGGGAGACTGTAACCCAACCACAAGCACCAGGTAGACCCAGCCAACTTTATTTAGCCCCCTCATTTTCACATCAGGAGACTTGCAGATTCCATTTCCACCACTGACTGACCTATGAGATCGTTGTCAGAAACAATTGCTTTATATTGTATCACTCTTAGGTTAGACTTAGTCAGTTAGACTTCTGCCTCTGAGCAGCAAATTTCAGGCAACTTTCCAGCTCCCTGAAATGCTTCTGATATTTCCATTTTCACTGGTGCTGCCTGACTTTTAAATTTGTGAACCTTTTGTGTAAGTTTCACCAAAAAAAAGGGAGATAAACGCTTCAAGCCTCTTCCATGAGATATGCTGTCAATTTCCATGATGTGCCACTGACTGGAGAATGCCATATTGCATGCTACAAAATTTGTTTTCACCTTTCACCTTCGACATTTGGGAAGACCCATCGTGTTACATTGGTGTTTCCACTTGCAAAAAGAGCGTCTGATGACAGCAACGGCGTCTGTCACACGGTGCACACTGGCAAGGCATTTTCCTGTAAGCTTACATGGTGACAGAAGCGGCTTTTTGAGTGACATTTGGAAAGTCTAGAAGAAGTCATTAAAAAATCCCCACTGAAGTTAGCAGATGGCTAAAGCAGAAGTTAGTGTCCAGGCTGGCGAAAGTCCCTAGTGCGCTCGCTGCAGAAGACTGGAGGGTAGAAGCGGTAATCTCATGCCCAGAAATCTAACTTTTTTGGCTTCATGTTCCACCGAAGCAACTTCCATAAGAATAAACAGAGCTCCTACACATTTAGTATTGTGTTTGTCCCACATTATACAAGACGAGGGTCTAGTTAGCTGTTAACGTTAGCTGTATTTCTTAACAGGATCCAGATGTGATGACAAATGACCAACAAGCAGGCTGAGCGTCCTTGACGCAAATCATGACGCAGAGTGTCGCGTGTATCAGAGTATCTAGGGAGTGCAGATATCACAGAATGGTACATTTCGCCCCCACATGGGGGCTATTTTAGGTGCCCGCCTGCCCAGATACTACTACACTAATCGAATTATCAGTACCAAATATCCATGCCCACTGGAGAACACCAATCCAAATGCACCCCTGCTAAAACATAAATAATACTTTAATTTCTTCTAATCTGTAATTAGAATTTTCTACAGATGAGCAGGCGAATCGAAACAATCTAGAAATGAATGTGAATTCCAGTCAGACTTTAAACAACTTTTCAGAGCGCCACCTCTTCAGCCTCATTAGATCAGCATCTGCACACGAATCCCCCGCCTCTCGTTGCTCTTTTCCAAACCGCCGAACCTTTTATCTGCTTCCCCAAATTTGCAGCACCGCCCACTGCTGCAGAGGAGGGGGATGAAGAGCTCAATTAAGCTGTCGGAAGGTGCATGCTGTGACATGGGATGAGCCTCCAGGTGGTGGCTGGCATGATTGGTTCACATTGTTTTATTTCAGACTTTCTGCAGGACTGCCTGAGCTCTGTGATTTCAGCATAAAAAAGAGACGGGCAGCCGAGCAGACAAGCAGACTGTATAGCTGGGCATAATAGCATGGTTATAGCTGACTGCCACAGCTTGTTGTAGTGTATGTAGGTCAATGCCGTTGCATTGAAAAAGCTGCAACATCAAAGTATCCAGAGAGACTAGGGAATATTACAGATTCCACTGCAGTAAGGGCCTGAAGTAGTGTTATGCACATGTCTCCCTCATGTATAGTGTGTGCTTAATGTATTGTGCCATCCATGCTTATTTTAGGACCAGAGCCACAAGGCCGTTCTGGTTACCCACCTGTGGCCCCGTAAACCACTCAGTTGGGCGCATGGCCACAGGCGGAGTTGGCCCTGAAGAGGCCGGGCAGGGCAAGCCCAGTGGTGATGAAGAAGATGGTGCCCGTCCAGAACTCCAGACCACAGCCTCCAGCATCGGCCACTCTGGCCCAGCAGGGTGAGAGACAGCTGGGAGCCGATCGTTTCTTCACGTCCTTCCTGAGCATTTTGTGCATTCTCACCATGATTGAATGTGCTCGTAGGTTCAGTGGCAGGAGATGGAGGCACTTACCTCCACTGGTGCAGCTCCTCCTGAGCAGAGAGTGCCTCCTGCAGTAAGAGAGAAAGGAGGCAGCCCGCTGCCTACGGCGCTCATCCCGCCAGGCAGCAACCTCCCCCAGCCGAGGGAGGAGGAGGAAACCAACGACTATGACTCCGACGAAGCCAGTGAGTACGCCATCTGCTCACTCTTGTGTAGAGTAAGGTGGCTGATGTGTTTCATTTCATCTCATGTGCAGTGTGGTGATTGTTTCCACTCGTTTCGGGTAAATAGCAGCAGAAGGTGTTTTTTCTAAACAAGACAAAACATATTGTCATGCAGGCATACAGCATCGGGCGATGATTACCTTAATTTGTCAGCATCTCTGTTGCCCTCAGGGATTCTGAGTCATACCGTGTTGATGCCTGATTTTCTGCCTTTTAGGGTCTGCTGGTAATAATTCATATCTATAAATTGCCCTATAGTCCTGACAAACAGCAAGAATCACTCTGCAACGTCTATCGAGCTGGCTAGAAAATGACAAATGATGAGCACCATTCGTTATCGAAGCATGATAATCAATATCGGAGGAACCAACAGCAGAGGATGGGCGTGTATCAGGATGTGAACCATTAAATCGACAGTGATCCATAGGCTGTGTTGTCATACATTTTTTAATATACATATCCCATTTTAATGATGAGAATGGTGCCATGCCATTCATGTTGAGCGCCTGCAGCACCAAGCGGCCTTTATTCTCTCTCTGGGGGATCGGGTGTTAATTTATTTTATTGAGGTCCGTGAATATGGAACTGTGCAAATAATTTGAGATACGGCAGGGCTAACAGGATATAGATTCCCTTGTGTTTGACCCAGTCTGCTGTATTGGGAGCAAAAATGGCACAAATAGTAATGGTTTCATGTCCCTGTTCTCTATAGAGATGTGATGGTGTACAATACTTATGTAGGATTGTTGGTTCTGAATGTCCTGGTTATTTCTTTCTTAATAAAAGTCAGTTAGAATGACTGGAGGGAGCTGAGCTGAGGTGCTCTGTTGGATAAGGATGCACGTGGACAATTAAACAATCAAATTTTATTTATTGTCATGGTGAAATTTGAGTGTTTTGGCATCAAGCCCTTACCAGGGAGTCAAACCTTCACTGGGCACGTGCTTATGGATGTTAGTCATAATCTCTACAAATGTGTCTGCAACAATAACCAATCGAATATATAAATATATCTGATCACAAAATAAAGGCAGAGGAGCTGGTGAGGCCTGTTCTTTACTCGTGTAGCCGTGTCAGCTGGTGCGTCAGTTCATCAACTTTCCGTGAAGCGCCATCATGAGGTCCAAAATCCACGCAAAACAAATGAAAATGTCATCATCCTCAGCTGTGCTTTGGGTCGAGCGCTAAATAAAAGCGTAGCATTGGCGGAGCCGCTGGCACAGTTGCAAGACAGTTTCGAGTCTTGATGTTTTGTGTCTTTGGAGCAGCGAGTTGTTGGTGAATCTCAGCCCAGAGAGAGAAGTTAGTTAACAGTGTACATAAGCAAAATAACAAATGACATTTTGATTATTTTGTCCCCAAACAGCTATGCTAGCAGTGAAACTCCTCCAAAGAAATGTGTGTGGGCGGATTTTTAGTCCTTTTTTTTGTTTCGTACCCAGAAACTTATTATCTGAATGTCTTCCTCTGCGACTTGAGTGTTTGTTTGATTTCTTTTATGCGATGTGCTGCTGCTTTGTAATGAGATTTCCTTCTGTTTACTTAAAGTAAAAAAATAGGCTGTGAATATTTCATGAATAAAGGTCGAGACTTGTTGTGTCTTCGTCCATCCTTTCTGTCTATTCTGGGCAGGTGCTCACTTCTGTTCATAAACTTGAGTCTGTTTCTGTATTTATACTCCTGATTATTCAAAAGCAGGCTTGCTGTCTCTCTGTAGTCTAATGCGATGACTGGTCTGGGTCTCTTTCAGCCACTCTGGGCTCTCTCGAGTTCAGCCTGCTCTATGAACAGGAAAGCAACAGCCTCCACTGTAGCATCCTCAAAGCAAAGGTAGCACTATTATCCTCATTCTCTCACACAAAGGGACAATTACAATCAAGTGGTTTGTGTTCAAATGCTCCTGAATGGCACTTTAGCTTAATTGCCCTCTGCTGTGTCATGTGATGGACGCCGTTTCTCCTCAGGGACTGAAACCTATGGACTCAAATGGACTGGCAGATCCCTATGTTAAGCTTCATCTGCTGCCTGGAGCTAGTAAGGTAAAAGATGCACCTTCCCTACATTAAACTTCTTTAATAAGATTTATTATCATATTATCCCGCTAAGCGTGAAGGAAGGATGGCGATTCCAGATCTGCTTGGTTTGATGAGGAGCCTTTCTCCTAGCTCAAGCCTGACACCTTGTGGTGTCAATTCAAAATAACTGAGAAAAGATCTTTGAATAGATATTAATAAATTATAAATACAATTCTAGTGAATTTGCATTGTTAGTGTGGTGTAATTATCCTGTGTTGTAATGTTTTTTGTTGGGAAGCAGCAGCGTTTCCTATCCGATTCCTATCTGTGATAAAACAACACAAACCACACGTGTGTGGTCTTGTTTGGGGGTAACGTGCCTCAAGATATTTCCATTTCCCTGTCCTTGATCTACCCCGACTCCCTCCAACAGTCTAACAAGCTGCGCACAAAGACCCTGAGAAACACCCGCAACCCAGCGTGGAATGAGACTCTCACCTATCACGGCCTGACAGATGAGGACATGCAGCGTAAGACCCTCAGGTGAGCTTAGCCCTGTATTCATGTCTCAGACTTAACCTCGCCTTGGTTGACTTGGTGCAACAGGTCTGCAATGACTTAAGATTCTCTTTTGATTTTCACAGGCTGTCTGTCTGCGATGAAGACAAGTTCGGGCATAATGAGTTTATCGGGAAAACCCGAGTGGCACTGAAGAAACTGAAGATGAACCAGAAGAAAAACTTCAAACGTGTGCCTTGAGAGAGTTGTCCCTGTGAGTGACACCCAGTTACATTCCAAACAATGCTCTGTTCTTCCTGTCTGGATCTCTTACTGACCCCCCTCCTCCATTTCTCACAGACGAAGAGAACCGCAACAGCCGGGGAGCCAGGGGCAATCGCCCTCTACGAGGATGAGGCAATTCTTTTATTTGCAAACTTGTTTAAACATGACAGATTCCTCAGTTCATATAAATCTCATCATCCCACTGAACTGGTTCCCCCCCCCCTCTGCTCTGCCTCAGCCGGGGAAAGATGGCGGAGAAGTGGAGGAGCGTGGCCGGATTCTGATGTCCCTCATGTACAGCACCCAGACGAACCGCCTCGTCGTAGGCGTCGTGCGCTGCGTTCACCTGGCTGCCATGGATGCAAATGGCTACTCTGACCCATATGTGAAAATGTATGTAGAGCAGGATGAGAGGCAGATTTAGGTCTAGGAACGGCATAAATTAACTTCTATACGTGTGCAATTCACAGATGTCTGAAACCTGACATGGGGAAGAAGGCCAAGTGCAAAACACAAATCAAGAAGAGGACTTTAAACCCAGAGTTTAATGAGGTTTGTTTCTGTTCTTTGCCGCATAGTTATGAATAAATGTTGGAAGTGGGTTTGGAAATTAACGTCTCGATCAAATTTCAGGAATTCAGCTATGACATCAAACACAGCGAACTGGCCAAGAAGACTTTAGATATCTCCGTGTGGGATTATGATATCGGGAAGTCCAACGACTACATCGGTAAATATTTGTCATTGCCTTGGTAAAATCACCTGCTCACCACCTGCCTTTCACGCCGCACTTCCTTTTCCCCCGGCAGGTGGATGCCAGCTCGGTATCACTGCCAAAGGAGAGCGGCTGAAGCACTGGTACGAGTGTTTGAAGAACAAGGACAAGAAGATCGAGCGCTGGCACACCTTGTATAACGAGAATCACGTTGCTAGTGATTAACCACTTGCCCCCTGCGGCCCCATACAGCATGAGCTAAAACCTCCAGTTTGTCAAACTTGGTTTGCACCTTTTCTCCATGTTTATTTCTTTATCTACTCTTTCACTACCTGACCATCACACAGGCTTTAAAGCACCTCTTTTTCCTGATGTAGTGTATCTTCTCTTTCCTGTCCTCTTATTAACAGTTTCTCTGCCTGTGCTGATACTTAATCTGCCTCTGGGACAAATCATGGCATAAATGAATTAGAAATGTAACAGCTGCACAAGGACCATCATGCCTGCCAGTGGTGTTATGTAGTTTGCTGAACTTGACGCATCGTCCTGCAAAAGAAAATGAAATTGCATTGGCAAAGGACAAGAAAAGCAATATGTTATGGCATCTGAGGTCAAAACCCATCGTTCAAATTCTCAATTGAGCTCATGCGTCAAATTCATTAGACTGTCAGGGTATTATTATTTTTTAAATTTTATTTCTCGTGTGATCACATCATGCTATAGTGCAACACTTGAACTGTATAAGCATGCTAAGCCACAGACATAAGAGAACACACAGCCGCACCTTCAAATGTTTGAACTGTGCCCACTGTCCTGAACATATTGTATATTTCCATGAAGAAATGTTTACATACTGATACATTGCTCAGGTTAGGATAGACGTCTGATATACAGATGATTCATCAGTCAGTGGACCATGAGCTAGATAAATCTTTGATCCGTTGCTGTTAATTTGTGATTTGAAATTATAGCACACCTAGTTAAACATTAGGAGTTTTTATGTACGGTTAGTTAAGCTGTGAGTTTTGATTTGTGGGAAGTATTAACTGTGGTTAGAGAAAGTGAACGCGTTCTTTTCTTTTCTTAGTTACGGTGAGATTCGGCAGGATTTTCCTCCTGCCGCCTCGCTGCTCTTCTTTAAGCTCGCGGATCACTCTGACACCTCAGAGGTTTTCTATGTAGTGTTTACACTGAACGCACACGGCCTAGTCTCTTACAGGTTTCCCTCACAAAATGTGGCTTCTCCGCTCAACAAGGAGAGAATGTGGAACAGGTTATGGCATAAGTATGTGCAGCTTTACCTGCATGCACTGTGCTCGTCACTCCTGGTGTGCCTGGGGCAGTTGTGGCCTGCTTTTACCCCGATGCACCCTTTGCACAAAGCAGGGCTCTTTCCTCAATCATTCAAGGCTTTATTGTGTGTGTCTTCACTAATCACAGCAAACCAAGGAAAGCACACCTTACAAAGTGGAATGACCTCAATTTATACAGCTGTTGCAAGTTATTCCAATGTCACAACGAAGATGAAAACAAAAAACCCTATGCATGAAATGTCTTGTGGTTCAAGATATATATACTTTGTAAGAAATTAATGCTATTGTAATCCATTAATGTTTACACTTCTTCCCCATAACATTCTGT
>JABGLX010000479.1:0-60147 GCA_014281875.1 Nibea albiflora
ACACAAGCAGAGTCAAATCACAGAAAATCATTGCATCTGAGGATTGTGCTAAAGTTTAAAAAAAATTAATTTTTCCCATGTTTTATGTGGAGAAATAAAAAACTATAGAATATTAGTGTAGAAAAGACCTTCGGACGCTGTTGGGGCCCATCATACTGCAAGCTAGGCTAACTAGAGAAAGTAAAAAGCAAACTGAATTTAAACTTCTGCGTCATGTCAAGCGCCCCACACACTCCGGTAATGTGTTGTTACACATTACAGAAAGGATGTTAGCTCGCTTTCACAGGCCCAGATGTGATGACGGCAAATGACCAAACAGATCACAGCAATGGGTGTCCTGTAAAGTCAGCATTTGTGATTTAAATCTCCTCACAGCGTAACAAACAGAGTCAGAGTATTCAAATCACAGAGCAGGAACTGCGTTGTGCTAGAACCAGAGCTGGATCTGCGGGTAATGTAACTGGGCTCAGCAGCCTCTATGAGCGATCGAGCAAAAGGCTGCCAGACGAAAGTAAATCTCGGACTGACTTTCAGTCGCTGGCAATGAAATAAAAGGCTGAAGACAGGCGCCAAGCTGGGTGTCTGTTGGACTAGTAAGTAATATTAGCTGGCTGCTCTGTCTTGTGTTGTTGCACTTAAGTAATGTAATCGTAACAACAATTTCTACATAATGTTTGCACATTCATAGGATGTAAAATGGCCTTTGAGGGTGTTTTAACACCACTTCAGCTCAAATGCCAAAACGTTTCTTTCCTGACCCCTTTCTTTCAGTATTTCACAAAGGGCATCACATTTTAATTTCAGTGGGGGGCAGAGAGCAGTGTTCAAGAAATGATACTTGAATCATTAAAATCCAATTTGCAGGACCGGGGCACAGCACTCGATCACAGCTATCAGCTGAGCCCTCCTCTCCACATGGCAGGAAAACATGTGTTTGTTCGTGCTGTGCTGAACAAACCGAGGGATCAGAGGAGAAATCAATAGCAATACAGCAATCATTAACAGAGTCCTTACGGATCAGAAAGTCGCTCATCTACTGAGAATCACAGATGAAAGAGCGAAAGAGGGGGAAGGAGAGAAAGAGAAGAGAGATGAGAGGAAAAAAAGTGAGGCGTACAAGTGAGACTGATTGACCTTATGTGTGCAAAGAGCATGCTCCGCAAACACACACACACGCATGCACGCACGCACACATATATACCATTCGATAGTGCTCTTGCCTAGAAGTCATGCGGTTAAAGTTAATGACGAACGCACCCCCCTGCCCCAAAGGTCTGTTCTACAGATGGCATTATATGGTAATAAACACAACACTACAGGCCATCAGGACATTTACATAACTAGCTCAAACTTGAGAGTTTATTTATATTCAGTAGTTATCACATCATTTCAAACCAAAACAGCTTTAAAATAACTAGTTTCCCTGCCACACACACACACACACACACAGCAAAGGAAAAGTGGAGCTCCTTCACCCTGCGTGTGCACATTAATTCAGTTGCATTATTAAAACATATGGTAATGTTATTTAACCTGCATTAACATTCAATTAACAATAGCAGATATGGGCATGGTGTGCACATTCACTTGCACAAACACACACCCACGTAAAGGGTAATCTCATTGACCTGCATTAACATCTGAGGAGGGACTGGAAGCACAGGTGCGCAGGGCCACAAACTTTATCACCCGCATCAACATTTAATGAAGTCCGAGAAACACGAGTCCTTAATTCAAGCAGGGCAGGTAATAAGAGGTCTGTCAGACAGACAGACACACACACACACACGCAAACACACAGATTGATAGACCTGATTCGTTTATTGCAACAGGTGATGAGACGAACAGATAACAGAGTTAACACACTCTCGCTTTTTCTATTGACATTTTCCATCCAGCTTACCGTGCTAACACCAATCCTCACATATAATATTAAAGAGATATTGAAAGGCATCCATCATGAACAACTCCTCTCACCGCCTCCATGAAACTGCAGACAGCTCCTTCAGCAACAGACTGCTACCCCCACCATGTAAGAAGGAGCTCTGCCACAGGTCCTTCATTCCAACAGCTGTCAGACGTTTTAACACCAGCATGACTTCATGATGGATGACATCTGTCGCCAATCATCATCCTTGAACTAAAACAGGTGTTATACCTCCCCTGTTTTTACAACCTGGTGTCACATGACTGAAGTTCCATACATGGTTAAAGTAATGAAACCTGAGCCGACTATGAAACGCCGCTGAAAGATGAAAACAGAAATCTGTTGATTTAGCGATTTAGCTCGCTTTGAAAGACTTGTGCAGAAGGTTGTGGTGGAGCATCGCCTGCTTTGTTTTGCCCCAAGCAGTCGATAGCGAGCGATCTATGGTCCCGCTGACACAGAAGCAGCAGCGTTTGCTAGAAACGCAATGTTTTTCACGTTGATCAAAATGTTGACTTTGATTTGGTAAATTGACATAACAGCCTAACTCACAGCACAGTTGTGTCAAAGTACGTCCAAATGAAGCCAGATCATTTTCCTCTGTTCAGCCCACTGTTCGGTTCTGAGTGTGTAAATCTTAAAACTCCAGCTCGGTGTTTCAGTGTGTTCAGGGTAAACACAGCTTTTCCAAAACCGTGCGCTTGTCAAGTAAAGACGACCTTTAGTTTCCTCTAAGCTTCTCTGTGGTCGTTCATTTTAAATGCAAATCTAGCTCATGATGCACAGTTTGATGCTTTAAAAAGAAGTTGTCACGTCATGTTAAGTAGCCGGACCTCTGACATCAGGACTCACACTAAGATGTTTGAAATACCAGTAAACTACAAATTTCACTAATGACACATCCTTCAACTTTTTCTAAGTTTGTAAAGAGAGGTTAATAAATTATTTTCTGCATTGATTCCCTGCTCGACAACCAGTGAAAAATATAGTGAGTCAACGAGAATCCACATCTTCTTAGCTAGCAACAATGTAGCAGTGTCTGGTCAAGGTCTACCGTGAAGGGTCAATAAATTGTCTGCTTTAATGTGTCCATTGTAAGAAATAAAAAGTATGTTTCTCAACAGTGTGCCGCCTTTTACCCCGCTTTGTAAAAAGCAGTCTGATAATAATGCCTGTTGACAGAGTGTAACATTACTGCTGTTATGTGGTGCTTGTGGGAAAGCTGTTTGTCCTCTGAACGGTTTATTTTTCCGCTTTCTGCTGTCGAACAAGAAACCTTATTAAGAGGGAGAGAGGTGTCAAAGAAGCAAGAACGTTTCCAAATAAAAGTTTCTCAAAAATGCTTGCTGAGAACTCCTTGAAGGTCCTTGAACCCTTGAAATGAGACCCCATTTCTGACTTTTAAATGGATCGGTGCCTGATTGAGCAGTCTCTGGTCACAGAGAAAATGAACTCCTTAACAGGAGAATGGAATAAACAAACCTTCAAGGAATTTGTGTCAGATTTTTGCGTTTTGAAGGGAAATATTCAATCTGAAAGTTTATTATTAAGCGATTGAGAGAACGACTCCAGGGATGGTTGTGCCAGGCTGAATAATGAAGCAAAGCTAAATGCTATTTGATTATGAGGAGTGTTTGCTCTATCAGAGAGAGACAGATAGTGAGAGGGGAAGGGAAGGAGGGAGACAGACAGACAGTAACCACGAGCGAAAGACTCTCAAGGCGCGCGGGTCATGTCTGAGAAATACGACTGGGAAAGTAAATTAACAGTAGCGAGATTGGAAGTGAAAGAGGGCCGAATGAGGAAAACAGCAAGCGCGAGGTGCGCGATAGAGAGAACAATTTATCGTGAGGGAGGCAGCGAAAGAACCAGAAACAGGATGAGGAAGAGGAGGTATGGGAGGAGGTCAGGAGGTCGCAATGGAGGAGGCTGAGCCTGCAGAGGAGTTCCAACCTGCTGATGATTTGCCCTGAGATAGAGGCCCACTTGTTCATTATTGACCGAGATCGTGGCCTTTATCTTACAACGTACAACGCGCGACAACACCAGCGGCCAGCATCTTGAAAAGCTTGATCCCCTCTGGGGAGGCACACATTCATGCACACAGTCAGAGCTCATAATACACACTCGCTCGTGCTGTTTTGCTGAACGATACTGGAAGCAAGACCATTAAATTCAGTTTTGTGAGCTGCCTCTGATGCAACAACAAGACTCTGTACTGTAACTCCACTTAATAAAGACTGGTGTTTTATTATGTGTGTGTTTTGGCAGTGAGGTTGTGTGTGCGCGTGCGCGCGTCTGTGCTTGGTGCAGAGATGGCCGTGGGCGTTGTGCCCTTGTCCATGCATGCGCTTCAATCACCATCCAGCAAGGCAATAGCAGCAAATCCTCCATGTAGGACATTCTTAAAACCAATGGTGCGTTTCTCAAGGTCAGCCATTGTCCTTACACACACACACACTGTGTGTGTACACACCGAGATCAAAAGCTCCTTCAGCACGCCCACATACCCCCGGTCACCTTCCCAATCAATCCTCTCAGCCCGTCGTGGCTCTATTTCTCCTCTCACACTGTCTCCTCGAGCAGAAACATCACGCTCACATTTATTCTCCCCAGAAGCCTTAAAGCGTCTGCGTTTCATGAACTCCCTCACACCTCACTCCGCTGAGGGTTTTAAACCTTAAAGGAAAAATCAGACTTCATGCAACTTGTGTCTCATTTCCACCATTATTCCTTTTAATGAAACAGCAGTGACCAATTTAAAAAAGAAGCGAGACAGGGCAAGAATCACGAGCGCTCAGGTGATCAAACACGTTGAATGAACGATGTGGAAATGTTTTTGCTCTCAAGACTGCAGGCTTAGTTACTGTAGATCTCGCTCCCAGGTGAGAAAACCCTATTTGGAAGTGAAAACCAAGGTGAACAAAACATTTTTTGCCCAATCTCTCACTTAACTTTACAGCCATATGTTGACGCCCAATATTTTTCACTCAACCGTCTCTGCAGAAAAAGATCTGGCTCTCTGTCTGCTAAGCGCTCCATTATAGTTGCTAACTTTATTTGCCCTTTGGTGCTACAGTCACGTTATCAGAGCTTTTTTTTGCCTCCGAGGAACCACTGCCTGCTACATCTGTAAAACAAGAGCTCTGAACTGAAACAGGAAAGTTATGGACTGTAAAACCAAAACAATCAACTGAAAGATGCTAAAATGCTTCTTAGACCTCAGAGAATCTGCAGAGTCCATTGTCGCCTTGCACACAGCAATATGATACATTGTTAATATGAAAATATTGATTTTGAACATCAAACAGTATGCATCTCAGGCTCTAGAGCAGAGTTTGAAGCTCTTGCACACTACACTGTACTTAAATGCATGTCATTGTAATAAATGGTTAAAATATTGATGAGCACATCATGACTGATTGTGCTCACTTTCGCGTTTACCCTCAAAATGAATCTGACTACTGTAACTTAATCGGCCTGCTCGTGTGTCTTCCCTCTTCAGACTTCTTTGGGGCAATGATGCCTGCCATTATCTTGGTGAGAACAGGAATGATGGCGAAAACCGCACAAAGAAACTGAAATGTTCTTTTGAAAAGGTGCAGAAGGCTTTTAGAAAAATATATCAAACACCTTCCGCTTCTCTGTGTGTGATCTGTGTCGCTTCCTTTCCTCCACCTCCTCCCTCAGGGGTGGCTGAAAACTATCACTTTGCCGCTGTGTCCATTCACTGGAAAAAAGACATCGGCAATCAGCAGCTGTCAACACAGAGGGCAAACATTTTCACCCTTGATCGTTCCATTTTTCTGTCACCTTTCCTCTCTCTGTCCCATCTATGCCTCCAGTATTTAATTTTATGTCACCATTCCCATCTCTCTCTCTCTCTCTGTTAATTATGTCCTCTTCCTCTGATCCTTCTCCTCAGCGAACCCTCCATGTCTTCCATTTCCAGTCCCCGACTCCATCTGTGTCTCTTCACACTATTTTACAAGCTTGGCAGCAGAAAGGACATTGATGCTATGCTTCAGGTAGCTGTCACACTGCTGCGCTAAAAGGGTTATACCGGTGATGGGAGGGTGTTTTTTTTATGTAAATATACGTCTTTCTATAGGAGACTTAGTCTAGCAAAGAGGTTATATAGCTGGATCATTACGGTGAGGTTTAGCGAAGGAAGGTACAGAGAAAGACAGCGGTTAAGATACATAAAGGAGCGCAAGGACTCAGCAGGGAAGAAATGTGATTGGCGGGGGGTGGGCTGTCAGCTTTCTGGCAAGCGCTTCCTCTCTCAGACACCAACAGCAAGTTCGTCCATATGCCGGGAGCGATCGGCCCGCCAACTCTGTGGGGTGAAGTTTTTTTGTTTTGCTTTCAAGAAGTCGAGACTGTGAACAGCGATTAAGTTAGCAACCCAAACAAGTTAATGAGGAGCAGGAAATAACGAGCTGATTGCATGATTAGAGGCACAATTCCTCAGTACACTGAAAAGCCCCCACAGCCGCTTCACATTTACATATCCTTTCTGGATCTGCCGTATGAGAGCAGCAGTAATATGCAGGCTGTGTTCAGGCTTCGCTGAGATCACTCGGGTTCGTGGGACCACGGTAAAACGAAATCCTCGCCCCACCCCTGACTTTGATTGTTAAGAAGGCGGACAGGAAACTAGCGAGCCATGTTGTCCAGAGGGGCAGAGTCAGGTAGAGGTAATTGCTTAACAAGAGAATGAAACAGGAGATAGGATCAGGAGGTAAGGCAGAGAGGTGACAGCCTATAATTGGAAATGGAGAAAGTGGGAAAATGGTGGAGGTAGGGAACAGAGAGAGATAGATAGGGGGATTAGATGGGGGGGAAAGATGAGTGGCTGGCTGATGCACCTCATGAAAATCTGCCGTCATAAACCATATGCGCCCTGCCACGACATGACACAACACATGGCCACGCATGTCATGTTACCGCACATGGAAGTGTAGCATGGGGAAGCAGAGCCATATGTGTCTCAGACCAGACCGAGACAAGTAGAGCAAGTCTTCCTCGCTTAGTTATCCATCCCGTAAAAGTTAATGGAATGAGCCGTGTTGTAGCCAGAGAAACAAGTGTTGAATTGAGGGAGTGACGTGGATGTTTAATTTGTCCAACGATGTGAAACATGACAACATTCCAGCGGTGGAGCTTTATTTACATGCATCACTCTGACAGCTTACGAAGCCCATTATGAAATGCCGCCAGTGGTGTACAATAACGGCATAACAAGACGCGGATGGTAAAGGAAAGCATGTGAGCGGGCGCACACAAAAAACAAACACACATAATCTGTCCTCCTCATCTTCTTCCCTTTGCTGCAAGTATCTGAGGGCAAGTCGGGAGACTTGTCAGAGCGGGTAGTCGTCAACCCTCAAGATCTGCACGAGCGCACTGTTGCGTTTCAACTGTGTCTGTGCTCTACTGGTAAAAACACAGCAACCATTGAGGATAAAATGTACACGTCTCCGTGTATAAGTGTGCGTAGTGTAAGTGGACATACCCAGGACTGAAGTGTGGTCCCAGATGCCTCCTCATCTGTCCAGCTCTGTGTGTAGGTGAATCTATTTTGCTGTCCTCTTGGCCCACGAGTTGCTCCACATGTGCCAGCCCTCCACTCCTCAGGTCCCCCCTTTCAGTCTGTCTCACTCTGAGACCCTGGCATCAGCAGCTGTACCAAACCTGTCACTCATCCCCTCTCTTTTCTTTCCGTCTCCCTCCTTCCCTCCCGCCGATGGGCTCGTGTGTACACACACACACACCTCCTTTTACTCCTTGTTGGTTATTGTCCCAAAAAATAAAAAATAAAATAAAGATCCAGGCATTCACAGGATGGAGGCTAATGTGAGATTCTCCTCTCCTTCAGACCGGGCTCCTCAGCGGGTCAGGGTGCCCTCCATCTCCCCCGGCGTGGATGTGCGATTATGAGAAAGGAGAGGGAGGATGGGGAAGGGAGTGCGCTGTTGCTGTAGCTGTTGCCTCTGCCTCCTTCAGTATGAGCGCCTCTCTCTCGCTTGGCATGCTTTTCATCTCTCTCTCTCTCTCTCCCTCGCTCTCTCTCCCTCTGCTCTCCACCCTCCCTCCCTTTACTCAGTCACTGTCTATCTGCTCCTGCTCCAGCTGTTTGGATTCACAATTTCGTGTGCTGCAGGGCGTACAGCTTAGGGAGTCTCTCTAAACAGTCAGGCAGGAAGAAAAGCGAAGCGAGTAGGAGCAGAGATCTAGGACGCAAAAATAACAGGAGAGACAGATATGCTCGTGTTTTGAGCCTGGAAGAGAGCACAGTTAATAATAAATAGTAAAATCATAAGAAGCAAGTTATGTGGCATTTTACAAAAGACAAAACCAAGAAATGTTGCGATTACAGTTGAATAAATATAAATAAATAGGTAAATCAAATAATAATCTCTGATTATTTAGCTAGTACACTTCTATGTAGTACACTATGTATTTCCTGGTGTAGTGTGCCAGTTTCAGCAGGTTAGTGTTGTCAGCCAGTTTGCGTTTTTAAAATTCACGAATTACAGCTTCTTCTTTGCCGAATTGCAACTGCACCATCCGGGTACTCACAGTACACTGCTTTTTGCCACAACTGACAGTGTGAACACACGTGCGTACTCAAAATCAAAAAGTCGAAGTATGGACGCGCGCAAGTTGAGACCGAGCCAAAAAGTCTACAGTCATGCTAGCAGCTTCAAATGTCAGAGCTAATATGCGGCTGCAGTTTGACGGCATTAAAAATATTTAATCTGCTGCGCGGTATCAATGCTTTTTAAGCCCATTTCCCAAGTAGCATCAGAAATGACATTTGTCTTTGCCAAATTTACATGGTGTGATTATCACACACTGCTTATTATATAATGTGTTTATATTTTGTATTTTTAGAAACGAGTTCAAAATCTTTTATGCAGCAGACTGTGACTCATCCAGACGGCTGTAAAAGTCTTTGAAGATTCTGGGAATACCTTCAGTACAGCAGTAAGTGTTGTTAAACTTTAAACCTTCTGGGCTCATCAGAGATCGGTAAGGATTTAGCTGTCAGAAAAAACAGGATGTTTAGCTCAGAGACTTAAATATATTGACGATTCCCTAGCAAGGAGAGAGACCATTTTTAGACACGTTTGAATGATAATTGACACACAGAAAGATACTGCTGCTTTGTGGGTGGCGTCAGTCGGGAATCCGCTGTAGCGCCCAGACACGACAGACCCTCTAGTACCCTGGAGGTTGCGGAGGAGTTTGCCGGAGTTGGCTGATAGAAACTTTAAAGCTATTCATCCTGATTCGTTTGGATGATTCTTCATCCGATGCGGACAGCGAGACTCAGACTCTGGCGCAGAATACGACAGCGAAAGAGGAGGACATTCAAAGTTTAGGAGGATATTCATAGAAATCCCGGAAGAGGCGCAATTGAGGAGCGTTCCTTCTCCTGAATCACTGTTGAAAGCTTCAACACATCGGAGACAAATTGGGACAAAAAGAGAAAAGCAATGAAATTCAGGGCACCAAATTCAACACTCTTATGGGGATAGCGCGTCAAAAAAAATTGGCTAATCCTACAGGTACCTAAAGGGTTTATTAAAATCATCCAAAGGAACTAGGCCATCAGTGGAGAGATGCTTACATTGTGGTTATCTGCATTCATATATTGTTGCAGCATTCTGAGTCAAGTGGCACCAAATGTAGTTTCCTGACGTAGCGTTATAAGTATAACACACAAAAGAGGGATTTAGGTTCCAAAAATTACCCTGTAATTCTTCCAGTGGGTTTGTTCTATTTAGTAACCTCCCCCATTTCGCCTCAAGCGTACAGAGAAAGACAGCGAATGAGAGGAGAGAGAGAGAGAGAGAGAGAAAAAATAGACATTTTTATTGTTTGGTCCTGTTGCCTTGTCAGGGTAAATCAGATCAGAGAGTGCCGAGGTTCAAACATACACATACACACACACAGAAACACACACGGAGAAACACACACATGGAGGAACACACTCCTCTAGCCTGACTGACTGCCCCCTGAGGTCAGTTAACAGCTCATTGCAGGAAAGGAGAAGTCTGGCCTGTGACCCTGAGGCCAGGGGTCAGGTGTGTCATGATGGCTGGTGGAGGCCAAGTCCAACACCTACCACCCTCTGAGCCGCACGCCCACACACACACACACACAACATACTAAATCATGTTTTTTTCCTCTGCTTAAATATTATAACATGTAGTTGTATCTTCTCATGCAGCTAGTTTATATTTATTTTTAGGTTTTGAGATATCAACCTGGGAATCCTCCTCCTCCGCTTCACTCATATCATTGGCTAAATATGTGTAAATGCACCAGTGTCATTTCAGTTGTACACTGACGTACACAGGGCACGTGTTACTAATGACATTAAAGATGGTGCTGTTTTATTCAAGCGTTCCATGCACAACACCAGTTTGTGATTTTCTTTATTATTAACGCGTGTCCTTTCCCTACTATGAGATGTCAAACTGTCCTCCATCTTCTAAAGGAAACACCAGACTTGAGGCAGTCAGCCACAGTACCAATGGGTAAACTTTTACCAATGGGTAAACCAATGGGTAAACTTATATTACTCATCAAGTCCTAATGTTTAATCAGATCCAGCAAAAGTGTACATGCACACAATGATATTGTCACATTTTCCATATTGTATTACATCCAGATCTCACTAATTACTAACTAACTACTTCATAGTCTGTATAAGCAAGTATTAAAACCATGGATTAGAAAAAAAAAACAAACTTATTATTGTAACATAGTTAAGAAATATAATTTATCTTAACCACCACCCACCCAGACCAACATGTTACATTGACATTACATTAATGCACATTCAAGATCTGTTGGGCTACTGTGTTTTAATACCTTCAGTCTTTTACCGCTGAGTATCAGAGAGTATCAGTCAAAGATATCTTTCAATAATTCAAGCCTCACGCATGTAACACATTTAATACTACACTTAATATATCCAAATGTTTTTGAGGCTCAAAACTAGAAATTGTCAACATCATGGTGACACCTGACAAAAAGGTCTGAAGATCGCCAAAGTCAGTAAAGCAACGTGTAGAAATTGGTGTTTTTGCACTATGGACAGCTGCACACATGTTTATTATGATTATATTACTTACTTAAAAAAATACAAGACACAAGCCAGCTAATATTATTTACTAGTCCAACAGCAAGGCAGCCTTTTCTATTTCATGAAGCTCTCTCCGACGACTAAAAGTCAGTCCCACATTTATTCTTGTCCAAAGACTTCTTGCTTGATCATTCTCCTTTCATCTCCTCTTAGGTTCCTCTGTCAACGGCCCCTTCAGTCTTTTGCCTCTGGCATTTTGTCCATAGAGGCTGTAGAGCCTGGTTGTATTGCCCATCTACCAGTCAGTATTTGTCCTTGCCTCGGGTTTAAAAAAAACTCTGTTTCCTGGTAGTCCAAAACACCTGTTACGTTAACGTTAAACACCACTACTGCAATCACAGTCTGAGCAGCCAGGCTAATAAACTGAGCTAGCACTAGCTAACAGCAGCTACAGTTTGCAGCAGATTGTTTTACTATCAGGAAACTGATAGTAAAACAAAACAAATCACAGAGAGCTGATGTGGAGCAGATGGGGAAGCAAAAAACATTTTTTTAAAAATTTAAAAAATGATCCAGTTTCGCCAAAATTGGTGGTGTGTGGCATAAAGCACGTGTACATATCATGGGTGATTTTCCCGGAGCACGAAATTACAGAGTTTAGAAACAGGCGTACAAGTGGGAATGATGCGGGACCCATTCACCGGATTATATGTGAGTGCGTCATCAAAATGATTTTAATCCTGTTATTTCATGATAGCAAGGTCACACAATGTTGCTTTATGTTCTACATCGCCTGGGGACCACGAATGACAATTTCATGGAGCCACCACACACACACACACACACACACTGCATATTCTGTATGTAACACATGTAGACATAGAAAACCAAATATTGTGTGTATTTAACAAGCATCTGTTCCTGACCACCAGTGACGGCTCACTGCACACAGTTCACTCCTCAGTCTCAACAAAACGCAGCTGACTTCTGAAGCCTTTAGCATGTGTATGTGTGTGTGTGTGTAAGCCTGCCACTGGTTAATGTTAGCATTTTAGCTAAGCAGACAAACATGCAAGTAAGGCAATTTTGGACTTACCACAAGATGTATTGGTACTCTTTTGAAAGAGGTTTGCTGCCTCTCCACGCCTCGTCTGTTCACTGACCGCATCCGACCATCCTGGGAAGACAGCAAAACAAGCTGACCTCCCAAAATGGGCCAGCTTGTTTAAAGTCAAGGAGCATTAACTCCAAGGTAATTAGTGAATTTGCAATTGTAATGGCCCTGGTTGCACAGCAGACATTTCGACATCTCATAGCAGGAAACGCACACAGGTCCTGCTATTGTGTGTGCTGGTTCAATGTGTCACTGTGGAACAGAGCCATCGTTACTCGGTCCACCTGTGTTCGCCCTGCTGTGATAAGTCCGGTCCATTCTCCGTCCTCCCGTTTGATGCTGATCCTGACCATTGCCTCAGTTGTTTAGAGTTGTGTTTATGCTGATCAATTGTGATATTTTGATTCATGAGCAGCGGGAATTACTAAGTGCTTTCAGTAGGATCAGTTTGGCCTCATTGCTTTAAATTGTGAAACAGACAAATGGTGCGCTGGCACGCGGTCACACTCCCGTCAATTAGAGGTGTTTTATCTACGGACAAATCCACTGCAGCAGCAACTGTCGTGACCCAGTCGGATTAGAGTTGCTCTTATTTGATGACATTGTGCTGAATAGTAGCACTGCATGCTAGCAGACTTGCTCGCTGCTCAAGAGGCAACTTTTAACTCTCAACTTCAGGTCTATTTTAAGAAAGTAGGTGTTAAATTAAGTAGGTTAAGTTAATATGTGCTCCTAAACAGATAAATTGATGACATCCTGTGAACCTGGGACATAATTTCCTGCAACATTTGTTAGTCGAGATTTTTTTTTTTTTATGTTTCTGAATTATTTTCATGTTATTGATGGTATGCCATCTGACTGAAACACCAGAGGAGCAGGTGGTGTTTTTCCACCGCTGTATGCTTTATGAATAACCATTCCACTGTACGGATGATTAAATAGAGTGCCAGAGAACATCTAACTTCCTTGGTAAACCGCATTTATCAACTTTAAAAATGCATTTCTGTCCCAGCTCTTTAATCAGACATTCAGACAGCCATTTGTTTGTTCCCACAGATTCTTCTGGACCTTTCTGTAAGCGCATCTTGTGCTTCAAGGTTACGAAATAATTTCCGCCGCTCAGCTCCGCTAACAATTCTGGCATTTGTTTCATGGCTCCACCTTGAACTATGGCAAATATATCCTTGTGGGTGCACGGTGCCTGCATACACAAGATGTCTTCACAGCGGATGCAGATGTGTGAAGATTATGGCTGCAAATGTAAGAATTTGATACAAGCGTGTGTCACACGCACACACACACACACACACAGCAGCCAAGTGACAGCCTCCTTTCTTGAAGCTCCACTTTTGGGGGGACTTTCATTTGCACTGACATTTAGGACAGAATAGGATGACATTTTAGTTGTGAGTGTATGTGGGACGTGGGTCAGACATAAATGTATCAGATGACTTGGATTGAATATAGCAGGGACTAACTGGTACAAATGATACCTGCTTAAAGGAGCTGAATGTGGAGAAACTAGCATCAAGAATCCAATTTATTCATTACAGAGCCATATACAAGAAAATGATAAACGAGGGCGACTGAGTCTATTTTTTATCAACAGGATTTATTTCAATTAGGGGGATGATTCATACTCACATTTACCTTCCCTCGTCACCTTATGCTTAAGTACCTCAATATATGCAAATCAATTCCATAATAAGAGCAACTTCTCTCCTCTGAAACAGGAAATTTGATTTAAACATGCATATATTACGGTTATCTTTCTTGCAAACCCCCTATCAGCAGCTGTGCCATGAAACTAATCACAGCCTTGTTCATTACTGTTGTGTTTGGCAACTTCTCTGCATTTCCGCCTGTTTGAAAGGCAGACAGTCGAGAGCCAAGTGGAATTACATCTCCGACCGTGGCCACGCTCACAACAAAAATGCCACATGCTTCTCGTATGACCTGAGCTATTTCCCATCAAGTAACTCTATACTGAGGACGTGGCACGCCGTAACTCAAAAACATAAAGCTGTTTATATGTTAAAAATGTGTAAATGTAATGTTTAAGATTCACGCAAAACCTTCAGTAATGATATCTGCGGCCAGCAGCTTGACGGATCGCTCCGGTCTTTGGTTGGTGGTCGGTCCAGTAGACTAAAACATGGTTGTAGTATCCATGACGTCACCCGCAGGTTTCTGAAGAGCTGTTTTTTTTGTGGCGGCTCCAGCATCTTGGCAGTCCAGCTTCTGCCAGGTCCCCCTGATCCAAAAACCTTGAGTGTGGGGAGCTGAGGCGGGATGACTGAAGCCTGGTTACTCAAACAAGCTAACTGTGATGGCACCCACATGTCAGTTAAAGTGGTCACACGCTTAATTTCTGAATATAATTTGAACTGGTGAGTTAAAAAAAAAAATCACGAATAGCAGGAGATCTTAGACATGTGGCAACTTACTAAATTTCTAAATTACTAAAAAGTAATAAGTAGCGGAAGGCTAACTAGTTATCATCTAGCTATCTTCAGTAACATATTGTATCATTATAATCATGCAATCACATTTTTAAAATGAACATTGTTCACAGATATTGTAGCGTGTCTGTATTTCCAGTAAATGACTTCATGCTCCGTTTGTACAACTGTGAATGTGTTTCTTAATTTGCTTAATTTATTTCTCTAAATTTGACCCGTGTGCTGTCAAAGCGGTGAAGATGTCGTGTCTGTTCGCTTGCTCGTGTTTTAGCTAATTTGCATGTGTTTAGGTCGCAGCTCGTTGGGCTCCCTCCACCAGCCTCATTCAGCTTCCTCTCAACAAAAGACACTGGATTTTGGCCACACGTCTTTCACTGGAGTTGTGTCTCTGCACAGCCAGATGAATGCAGCCACCAGTAACTCTTTTAATTCACGTTTGGCACGTGTTTGGTTTGTATAGAAGCAAATCAGTTGGAAAGAAAGAAAGCATTTCTTATTTAAGTAGGAGGAAATCAGAAAATTGTATCTAGACTCGGAACATAGCCTGTCCTGTTGATCCGCTGCCTCACGTCTATTTTTATTATGCTCTGAATGAAAATTTCTCTCACTGTTTATTTCAATTATAGATAATGTCACAGGTTAATTTCGTGCAATGCAGATATTGTAACTTAACAAACAGATCTCTGCCTTGAATTACAAATACTTTGGGAGTTGAAAAATGACACGTGCATATGTGTTTATGCATGTTTTGTCCTCAATAATACTCAAAATATTTAGGGAGACTTGTGTTTATTGCTGCTTGATTGAGAGAAGTGTCTATTTGTGTGGGACAGACAGCAACACTTTATCTGTGTCCGACAATAATAAACTGGCTGCCCTGTGGTTCGGCCTGTGGTCTCAGAACGAGCTTATTCACCGCTCCTTCCACCTGAGCCGACCATGACATGTCAGGTAATAACTTTGTTTTCAGTTCAGCCCCAAAACAAAATGGATTTCCAAAAAAAAAAAAACAGAGAGAGAGAGAGAGAGAACTTTTTGCCCTTTCTTGCTCAGTTTCTCCCTCTCTCCATCTTTTTTCTTTTCCTATTTGGCTCAGAGAGAAAGATCACTGATGATGACACATTCATTAGTAGTGATATTAGGAAGAGAGGAATAGCGGTTAGCTGGGATGGTAACTGTGTGGCAATGCAACATCGTTATCGCTTCCCCCTGCGTGTGCGGTGTGGGTTGTTACTGAGAGTCTTATCAGTGGAAACAGACCTGGACGTGAGCAGGGTGGCGAGCAGGAGGAGGATGTGGGAGGGAGGGTGGTGGTGGGGTGAAAAGCAACAGTGAAATTGAAGGATAAGAAAAGAAATAGGAGAGACTGGAAGCTGCAGAGACGGGGGGATGGACGCTAGACTACATGGAGGATATCAAAAGGTATAAAGCGTTGTGAACGAGCGGAACGCGAGATAAAAGACAAAAAAGGAGGAGAGTGGGAGGGAAATGGGACGTGAGCTGGGTGGGGAAGTGGGAACAAAGGGAAGGACTGGGAAGATACAAGACAACAGACAGTTGGGTGAGGGAGAAGATTGCCTAAAAGGTGATAAGGACGACTGGGCCGGGTGACGGAGATGGGCTTCAGAAATGAGGTTTTTGATGGCCCGGATCTTCCGTGCAGGTGCCCCGAGGGTGGCAGCTGCCACTAATCTCTCACTTTCCAGCTCAGAGTATTGTCATGTGGTTAAGATTAGCCTGAAAGCTATAATATACACGACATTCACTGTAATCTGAGTGCTTGAAATTGCACTAAATTAAGCTATTTGCAGCTATTTCCGCCATTCTATTTAAGTAACAAAATTTTAAGTTCCAACTGTGTTCAAAAGGGCCTTCAGAGTCTCATGATGCAACAAAAAAAAATGTAGCCTCTAATGTATAATTCAACACTAGTGACAAGCTGTATCCCTCAGGAGGAGATAATTAACTTATCCCTCAGTGCAATTTCTATCCACAACACGAAATGTTACAGTCCTGTGCAACTGAGCAGGTCCATCATCAAACAGCCTGAAGCCTCAAACATAGTCTGAAAACGTTTGTAAGACAAACCAACGCGTGAAAACACATGCACATCCATCTTGTGCAGGTGCAAAAGGTCCAAAAAAAACTGCAACTTGTGATTTATGCCTCCCAGCCCTGTCATTTGTTCCCAGTAAAATGTATTCTGCGTTACATGAAGAATAGCCTGATGTTTGGAGAAAAAACTGACGCCTGACTCAAGATACTAACAACAAAAAAAAACACCTAAAATGAATGAACAAGTGTCTGCCAACTAACTGGCATACACCGCTTCATTTACTAAATCAGTGTCCTCTCACTGTGTACTTACATCCTTGTTCTGGAGCATAGCACACATCTTGATTAGCGTATGAAGTTAGCTCAGATAATAATAAACACACAAGCTGCAAATGCTGTCTGAAAAGTGTGATACAAATAACTTTATCATTATCTTGGGGTGTCCTTGTTGCCTAGTGGTCTGTAGATGTATACGTGGTTTGGGAGCCTTGTGCATGTCAACCCTTTTGCTCGCTCCTTGTGTAAATCATTATTATTACAGGATATAAAGAAGAAACGCGGGCATAAAAAAACTGCTTTCAACCATGAAAAAATAATACAATAGCAATAAATCACAGAATGAAGAGAGTTTCTGCAGGCTTTTGCTGCACATGACATGTTACTGTAGGTTTTTGAAGCAAGTTTTATCTCTGTGCAAAAATGTGTTTGTATCTTTGTAGAAACATTTCAGCCTCGACACGAGCGCTTAAACAGATTGCTGTGAGTCGTTTCTGCCCCTTTACCTCCAAAGCAACAGCTTGGCCATACCAACCAGCAGCCACGAGCAACGAAAACTCTGTGAACTGGATGTAAATCTTCAGCGTGGCACAGACTCTCGTTTTTTTTTTCTGCCATCAGAGAGAAAAAGGGCATTATCAGCGTTTTGCCTGACAAACACTGACTGCAGCTATGCAGCGCCCTGAAGGCACTACAAACACACATTGCCTCGCCCAGAAGCCAGCAGCAGGCAGCCGGAGCCGACGTGCGTGAAGTTCAGCAGGAAGCTGGGACAATAAAGAGAGAGAGGTGAGGTAGAGTGGAGATGAAAAGGAGTGTAAAAAAAAAGAAAAAAAGAAAGAAAGTAAAAGTAGTGGTGACACATAAAGGGGGGTGGAAATACAGTTAAAATTTAAGAGAGAATGATAGCAAGGTAGAACAGGAGATTAAGAATGATAATCATATCTGGGAAGGGAAAGACAGCGTGTGGCTGACAGAGATAGCTGGAGATAGAGAAAGTGATGGAGAAGGAGGGAGAGATTGTGCTTGTGTGTGTGTGTGTGTGTGTGTGTGTGTGTGTGTGTGTGTGGAAGGGAAACAACCCTGCAAGGCGGAGAGCGATGGAGTGAGTGTGGGAATTAAGAGATATGGAGATATGACAGGAGAGGCCTTGCGAAAATCAATACAGCATTGACTGGTGAGAGATAAAGTGAATTGGGGCAGTGGAGGAGAGAGAACGGTGACAATAAAGCTGAAGGAAGGGTGAAGGAGGAGGCAGGGGAATGGGGGAGAGAGGGGGGGAGGGAGGAGGGGGTGATAAGGAGAAAAAAAGACAGAGAGGAGGTGTGATAAATATAAGAGAGAGCAAGATGATGTGAGAGGAGCTGTTGTTTGTCCTCAGGCTGCTCTCTTCGAGGAAGGACAAGGATGTGGGGGTGGTTAGCAACATTTACTGACACAAACTGTGTGAGCGCGCTCGTGTATGTGTGTGTGTTCATTTTTCACAGCAACCAGCCACCAATAAAATTATATAAGAATGATCAAAACAGAAGAAACCATGGCAACGACAGCCCCTAGCTTCGCACATATAGAGGGAACACACAACATTAGGTGTGACGAGCGCAATTACAGATGCTAAAGATCTTTACAGATATCGAAAAAGTCTTAAATAATCCGCGCCTGATGTATTTTTAATCACGAGGAAGAGGAAAGAGCTCGCAGCCTAAACAGGGAAGAGACGTTTTTTGTTATCGTGCCACCGCAGACCACAAGGCTCTTAGTCAGAAAATTCCTGACGGGAACCCAGACAGTGACGGGCATAGCTTCTGGGAGATGAGCGTATTTCAGGCTTGAAACAGAGGCTTGATGGACAGAAGATCAGGACATCTGGGTCACCGTCCCAAATGACTCCCTCGCTTCCAAAAACCAACGGCTGTCTGGATCCCCAGCTTAGGAGAGGATGAGGGGGATAAATGGTAGCTCCAGAGAATGCCGTTTCACTATCCACAGCTTAAAAGCTCATTTACATCTGTTTCACCCTCACACAGGGCTAAACTGGGCCTTGGCTGGCCTAAATACCAGTTACCCCACCTGTCTTTACTCTTCGACCCCACAGACCATCAGACTCTAGTTTACTTTTTGTTGCAGTTTCATTACATGTCTGTAGATTTGTCCACAGTTTCCTGAGTTTCTCTGTTTTGTCTAGTTAGGCTGGTGTAGATGCACAGGTCCAAAAATGATCACTGAATGAATCATGATAACTTGAATGTAAACACATCATACATTTCATCAGTCTTTGGCGCAGGATGTAAAACCATTGGATCAGCAAACTAAGGTTTAGGGTTCGTAGGGTTTGGAGTTTTATTATTTAAAAGTCGACAAACAACGCAGCTAAGGGCGGGGAAGAGCGATGGCGAGGTCCAGGGAGGTGATCCACAGCGTGAGGGAGATGAATGGTGAACAAACAAAGGGCAGGCAGAGCGTGGTAGGTACAGCAGATGAGCGTAGCTGGGTTGGAGGACAAACGTCAAGGCAGGCATACAAAAAGACGAAACCCAGAGCTGGCTGGTTGGATAGTTATGGCGAGGGATGCAACAACAAACTGGTAGTCTGCAAGGATGAACCCGAGTTATATACTGCACTGGTTTATTGGATGATGAGCTGCAGGTGAGGGGAAATCGGAGGCCACACACAGAGGAGACAGACAGAAACACAACACAAGGGGAGGCCCTAACAAACTCATTGCTATTCATGCTGTGAGAAACCTGAATGTGTGAACCAAATTTCACACCAGAACTGAACCAAAGTTCACGGCAATCCATCCAACAGTTTCAGTCTGATCTAGAGAAGTCTAAAAATCTCAGTATTTGCTTTAAGCTGTGGATGCGAGGCTGTGAATGGCTATCTGTCTTTATGTGTTGTGACAGACGGCAACCTGTCCAGGGTGGACCCCGCCTCTCGCCCATTGTGAGCTGGGATGTGCTCCAGGCTCCCGTGACACAGGATAAACAAGTATAACATATCTGTTTGCGAATCCTTGGTGAACTTCACGTTTTAAGAAATAACGCCTCAATCAAAAATGGAGATATAATACAGAAAAGTGTATCAAGTTCTGTTGCACATCCTCGGCATTACTCGTGCTGTAACGCAAGCACAGAGAGACAACATACTGTAATGAAATGCTTGGTTAGATACTAAGAATTT
Source organism: Nibea albiflora (assembly GCA_014281875.1). Lineage (NCBI taxonomy): Eukaryota > Metazoa > Chordata > Actinopteri > Sciaenidae > Nibea > Nibea albiflora. Next base: position 20,121 of record JABGLX010000479.1, read on the forward strand.
GCCTATAACCCATATGGCCCGGAGCGACTCTTTGATGGAATATTGCATGAGCCACTGTGACAGATGCCCTGTTATTGGCTCTGAATGGAAACTGTTGCTTCACAGGGCGGATGCCTTCTGCCTTCTGTTTAATCTTGCCACATTTTTGATAACAATATTATACCAGCAGATGATGTGGAGAGGTGGGCAATCAGCCACAGCGCCACCATCGAGCCACCGACACACACTCCATTTCATGCACAGCAACTTTTTTTGGGACCCTCAACGCTGGAGAACTGAGATGTGAAAGGTGAGAAGGACCCTAGATTAATTCTCCTTCGGCGCCGCGTGCGTCCTTCTGTTGAAACATAAACACATATCAGGCAGCGATCTGCTGCTCTCGTCTCTGCAGAGGCCTCAAGTGATTTTCAGATTTGATAGTGAAGTTTTAATTATCACATAAAAGGCCTCACTGGAGCCGCTGGCTGACTCCATTTTCATGCTGCTATTTCCTTATTTTAGTGAGAGGGCTCTCGGGTCCCCACAGGAGTCTTGACCATTAAAGTCGACACAAAAGTTAAGAAGCAGCCCAGACTTTCTTCTCTGGAACTAAAAGCCTCTAAATATCCTGAATTCTGCATTAATTACTTTGCGGATTTATTTCTCCTCTAATGGATTTGTTTTTCTTTGTTCTCAAACATCGACTTGAGGCTGGCTACAGAACGAGCAAATCTCCATAAGCCCCCATATTAAAACAGCCAACTTGCACAGCAGATATAAAAAATGTTTACAGCCTGATACAAAAAAATGTTTTGGTCTCTAGAGCTAATTTCCCGCTCATGACAACCTGTTAAGGCTTTAAAATTATTCCTAATTAACAGCATGCCCCGCTTTGATTGACAGGTGGGTCCGCATTACAGATGGCTTGTTGTGCACTCAGGCGTCATTCAGCCCACCTCATGTCCACATCATGATCCACGCCTTGGCCAATTTTTAGATTAGCCGGGGAAGCAAAAAAAGGCAGGACTGCCAAGATGGCAGCAGTCCAAGCCTCCACCACTCCCGGTGGGTGACGTCACAGACAGGACACTCCGTTCTTTATACTGTTCATGCCAAATACCTGCCAAAGGAATGAACAGCCTCCTCTGTACTTCATGTTTAGTGTTAATCAGCCAGTAAGATGGCGCGGTGAACATGCCAATCAGGCGTTAGCATGCCAGTTTTAGCATGTAGTTCACTGTGCCTAATGCAGCTTCACAGGGCTTGCTAGCATGGCTGTCCACAGTCTTGAACGAAGATTTATCATAGATTCACAGAGGCAGATTAACAACAAGGCTGCCTCATATAAATCTGTACCTTTTTAGAAGGAAACAGCCCCATAGTGATCGGCAGAGAAGAAATATCAGTGTAACTGAAACAAAGAAGTTTATCGGTGCATTTTAACTAACTTCTTTGTCATTACAGTCTATTGTCACACACCTGTGTTCTCTACACAGTTCACAATAGGGTCTGATTATACTGTGTGAGACTGTGTGGGGGCCCCAGGTGTGCGCTGCATCCATTGTGTCTGGTGGCGAATTGTATTTATGAATATCATCACGCCGTGAAGGACAATGGAGCGATTGTTGAACAGTCGCCCTCACTCCTCTATTATAAGAGCTATTCTCATATTTTTCCTGATACCAACTAAGAGCTGCTGGCACACAGATAATCTTTGCTTCTTGGTTTTTTTACCGCCACACTTCAAAATTTCATTTGTCAATTCATAAAAAAGGACACACACATAAGGCACAATCATTTATGCACATAATTCATCTCCGTTGCTGTTTTGCATAATGTCCTCCAAAAGATGAGAACGGAGCCTGGAGATGCGTCCTTGTACACACCTCGGCTAGAGATGAAATGAAAGAAAAATGAGTCAATTAATGGGAAGCAACAAGAATATATCTTTTGACGTGTGGAATGAAGTGTGAAGATCACATATTGTCACCTGCAGACGCCCAACACAAAAACCCAATTATTGTGGCTGTGCGTCTCTGCAGTGTGGTTACATCCTCTGCCAGTGTGGCTGACGTGTATGTGTGTTGTGCCTTGTGTCTGATGATCTTTGAAAATGGTTTGTGACATGTGGCAGGCCAGAGGACACAACACTGACTCATATTGGTTGCCTCCTCATATTAGATTCCCTTGTTTTCTCTCTGTCACGTGACAAGACACATTCTCATACCTGAAGGCTGCTCTCACCTTGCTGCTATTGTGGAGTTTCATTTCTCAGCGCATCAATCTGATTTGGGACCGCAGATGTGGGGAGGAAGAAAGAGAGAGAGGAGAGAGGAGGAGAGAGGGGAGAGGAGGGAGAGAGGGGAGAGCTGTTGATTTTCTTTGAGTCTGAGTGTGGAGGCATTATCTGCTTTTAGAGGGTGTTGTTGTTCAGAAGCAGCCGGGCTGGAGAGCCCTGGCCTGCTGTACCTAATCGGAACTGAGAGCATGACGCCCCTGATTAAAAACCCAATGAAAAGCACTCACACACACAAACACCACACACACACACACACACACACACACACCACACACTCTCTCTCTCTCTCTCTCTCTCGCAATCCACATCTGCTTTCAACGGCCAAGTCTCTTCCTTCTTTGGTTCATTCACACACTTGGATGAAAGCAGAAAAAGACACTGCTACATCGCAAAGGGAAATTAAAGCGTAATCAATATGTGTGGGCGTGTTCGACTGGGTAAAAAGAATGGATCTCTCATAACAGGAAGCGTGTCGAGGCGAGGTATGGCTGTAGCTTGACTTGGAATTTCTACCTGAACGTTCCTACAGAAAGGAACTGAAAATTCATGGGAGGGTTCCTGGAAAAAGAAATGTTTGTGGTCGTAGAAATGTGTTCTGTAAAAGTTGTTACTCTTCCCGTTAATTATCTCTAACTAATATCTAGCATAACCTAGAGAGTCTTTTAGCACGTTAGCTAATCATGCCAAAATGTGAAATTTCTCCACAGTGAACAAGTCAACAAATCAAACAGAATACATTGTTTGTCCATGCCTGTTGGATATGTTGAATATTACATTTGTACGATGAAACAAAGTTATGGTTAAGCTTTGGTTAGGTATAGGTACAACTGACTTTGTGATGGTTTATAGTAATGATTCATGTTCAGCAACAATGAATAATAAATAATTACTTGTTTTTTAAGGGAAGATACCATACCGCTGTTAAAAAAAAAATGTTCTCAATTTACCCTGAAAGTTTTGTTTTCGTTTTCAATCTTAAACATCTCCTCAGAAAATCAAATATCCATTATTAAATGAGAAACAACATCAAAATCTTTGGTGTTATTTATCAAGTCCATGAAAAACTTGACTGGCCTTCTTTATCTCTGTGTGGTCTGATCCCATCTGATTGACATTGGCAACATAAGCAAACAAAAATATAAAGACCCACTCACATCAGAAAGCTCATTTTCTATAACCCCTTTCCTTATCAGGGTCACCGGGGCTGGAGCTGATCCCAGCTGGGACCACATGGGGTGAGAGGCGGGGCACACCTTGGACAAGTCACTTGAGCATTACAGCTCTGACACATGAACCATTCACCACTAACATTGGACCCTATGCGAAATTTAGAGTCCCCAATTAACCAAGTAGCACATCTTTGGACTGTGTGAGAAGCTAGTCCGGCTAGCTCAGAGTAAAGCTTGCTGGTTTGGTGCCACCTGATTAGGATGCTCCTGGGTGCTTTCCTTTGGAGTGTTCTGGGCACGTCCAACTCGTAGGAGATCCCCGGGCAGACCCAGAACCTGCTGGAGGGACTGCATAGCCTATCTGGCCTTGGAACGCTTCAGGATTGCCCAGGAGGAGCTGGAATGCATTGCTCGGGAGTGGGACGTCTGCAACACCCTGCTAAACCTGCTGCCACTGGCACCTTGATAAGCAGAAGGGAATGGATGGTACCGAAAACAGAGGTTCACACAGTTTCTTCGACAGTTCATATTTGCAAGATTTTTAAAACTGGCTAAATTCTGATTGGTGCAAAAATGTGTGACATTACCTTTTTTTTCAGCAAAGCCAGTGACACAGAAAAAACGAACAGCACGACTCTCGTGTTAATTAGCCAAAGAGGTTGACTTTTGAGTTGAGTGTGTTCATGTAAAACCTAATTTTCAATAAAAAAGAGCGTGATGAGATTCGTTTTTTTGCCGCCTTTAAAATGAACTTTACAGTAGGTGACATTGTTCTTTCTGAGGAATAATTATGAGGGGTAATTAGGGACCAATAAAATAAAGTGTATCCTTTGTTAAAACCCTGCATTTAATATTCCCCAAAACCAATGCCTGGTGGCTGATAGTGGACTATTGGGCAGTTTCTAGGTGTAAAGATGAAGCAGATGTCTCATTAAGCCTTCCCTCAATGAATAGAGGTTTAACAAATGCCAGCACACACACACACACACACACTGATGGCTGTGGATATGACTACATCTAGTAGGCTGTTAGTGAAGGACTAGGCGCCTATTAATCTTTCACCTTCAACACTCTTCTCCCTCTCTCTCTTTTAGCATATACCCACTCTAACCTTTCATTCTCTGCCCCTCCTCCTGGTTCTGCAGCTCTTAACCCTCGTGGTCGTGAGCAGCGAGTGGTTATGTATGCATTAAAACGAGAAGGGGAGGAGAGGGAGAATTTTAATTAATTTCCATGTCTATATCTCCCTCCATCCACCTGCTCTACAGTCCTAGCAGGCAGAACGTAACCTGGAGTCAAACCCAAGCCTCCATGACGGGAGAATTGCAATTATTTCTCCAACGCCCTTATCACACCTCATAACTACATCCACCCAGCCAAGTTCTCTCTTTTAAAGCCTTCATCCAGAAAACTGAGGGTTGAGCAAAGATACTCTTCAGTGTTCAGTGTTTTAGCTTAAACTTCCCTAAGAACATATATTCACGCCTCAGTCCACGTTATCCAGTGGGCCACAGTTCTCCCTTTACCACCACACAGCTCGTTCAGGGACTGAAACACATATTTTATCCGATCAGGACAACAAATCAAAACATTTTAAATTACAGGATAACAGTTCTACACTGTGTGTCTATTTATAGGAGGCGGAGACAAAATATACGAATATGGATGTTGTGACAAGAAAAGAACAAGAATGATGATAATTAAGTTGTTTAAAACAATTATGAAAGGTTGGAAATGACCCCCTTTGAGTCATTCAGCAGATGATTCAGTGATACTCAACCACCAAATTTGCTCTGAATAAAAAAACATCCGCCTGACGTATCCCCAAGAATTACGATGTGCACATTTGCATTCAGTGCCTCACTCAGCATTGGGCAGATTTACTTCCTGCATTGGTATCAAACAATCGCTCTGGATTAAATCCGGAGGTGCATCTAATATGATGTGTAATTGCACAGGATACTGAGCTGAATCATTCGCACCGTCTCTAACCGCTCGTCTTCCAGGTGAATTTTGTACTGTTGATAAATGTTTATAGCTGTTTGGAAGGCATATACAGTTTATAGTTGATAGGCTAAAAGCATGTAATACTGGCACTGACCTTCAAGAACCTCGCTAGAGCACTGTGGCAGAAATTGCTGCAAAAGTGAGAAGTTTTCTTTATCCAACTCTGCCACCCACACTTTCCAGACAGTGCATGGATTCCTTCACCTTCACCTTTAATTTACACCTCCATCGCTGCCCCAAATTAACTTTAAGAACATAAGGGGAACCTTCTCTCTTCAAAACATTAACTAGCTTCCTCTTTCCTGCTGCCCCACTTCCCGTCCTTGTGTTGTCTTTGCCCTCCCAGGATGTCCGATCTGCGTGAGGGGAGTAAAGACGGCACATTAATCACCACCGGTACCACTCACAACTCCCGTTAGACTCTGAAACACACACAGACACAAACATTAAAGATACGAAACCTCACACACCCTTGAGCTTGCCGGGCCCTCAGAAGAGCAGCGCAGCTCCATGCTGTTTAAACACCTGGGGCATCTCACAGGGTTTGAAGAAGGAAGGCTTAATGCCAGGTTGGAAGAGGTCAGGGAGAAGGGCACAGAGGGATGGAGCAGAGAGAAGAGAAAAAGATCCCGGAAAGGAGGGAAAGTGAAAGGTGAGGATTGGAGCAGCAGAGGGAAAGATTAACTGGCCTGAAAGAGGGAGATCTAAATGAGAATATATAAAGCGTGAAGTAGAGGAGGATTGACAAGTGAGTGGGTAGAAGTAAAGGGAAATGGAGGCTTTGGCAGAAAATACAGTATGAAATTGGTTGCAGAATTAGAGTGCATTTGGAGACCACGATGGTGGAGAGGCCAGAAAATGAAAGGATTGTGCAAAGAGGATAAGGGAAATGGAAGGTGGGGAGACTCTTGAGGCTTGTTACCCCTGTTCACCTCAGACTGAAAAATATATCCTCTGCTATAGGCAAAAAACACACCCACGCTGAATACTCTCTCTCGTTCTCTTTCGCACACATTTAGGCACACACATATACACACACACATGAGGTAGGATGCTGATCTCTGGGCATCTTGACTCTTACATGGAGCCCACCACACTTTCTCTCTCTCCATCTCTGGCGCTATGTGCTCGCTCTATGACTGAAGTGAATCAGGCCCTGGAAACACGAAAGAGAGATTATTCCAGCAACACTGCCAGATTATTACACTGTAACCACGCTCTGCTGCCAGATATATCCAAGTGAAGAGCTTGGCCGATACGGCCACTCATGCTCTCATTGCTGTTTCTCCTTTTGTAATGATTTTATATATATTTGAGGTGGAAGGACTCAATCCTATATGGCTGGGGGCCGTCAGGCAAGGTAAAGATCCAGCAAGGGCCTACGGCCACCATAGCTTTCCGTAAACCAAAGACAGGTCTCAAACAGCTGGTACACTGTGCATTTGACTGCTTCATGAACTCAGTGATGTGACGTAATGTGCCATTATAGTTTCTATGGATTTTAATTGAGCAGTGATGCAGTACATGGGACGGAATGTACGGCTTCCATGAGAACATGTATGAGGAGATTTGTGGTGCATTAATAACACTCATAAGTTCTTTTGTCTGCGGAACATGAGTGACAGATGCACAGAAGGTTAGTGGTAAATGAACAAAGCACTTATCTTGACCTAGGATGCTGGATTTGGCATTTAAAAATTGTTGTCCTTACCTTTAACATGACATTTACCATCAAGCTTACTTCTGAAACTTATGACACGTGCTGGTTGCAGCAGCAGCACTTTTTCATTGTCCAGTGTCATTGAGATGTCTTCTTCACGTGGTGTGTGTGTGTGTGTGTGTGTTGTGTGTGTGTGTGTGTGTGTGTGTGTGTGCATTCACATTCAAGTAATGGCCTGCGTCCCACCAGGCTATTACAACTGACAGAGAAAAAGAGGTTATCCTTTTAGATTCCTTGATGTGTATGGTCGTGTAGTCCAGCATGTGTGCGTGCGCGGTGTACAGGGGTCTCATGAAGTTTGTTTTTTATGCACGTGGACTCTCCCAGAGTGGGCAATGTGTTCAGTGATTGCATGGCCCACTCTTCATCTGTGCCCAGGACATAATAAGCCAATCCACCGGGGTGCTGAATGTGGGAGAAGGTTGAGTGATGAGAGCTCCATCTCCCAGCAGAGAATGAGACCGAGGGGGATAAATGATGTGTGTGCTGATGCAGGCTGGGCTGCTTTTTGCCTGGCATGACCACCAAACACCTGAGACCAAGGCCATGGCAGCACAGCAAGCCACAGCTGATACGGGCCTCATTGTTATAGAGAGCACATACACGGTGAATTATTGTCTCAGCACACGCTTTGTGTGGCACAACCCCCCCCCCCCCCCCCAAAAAAACCCAGTTTATTTTATAATGCATCACATCTGCAGAAAGGTTGATAGGTCTGGCACAAGTTGTGCTTAGTCTGAGCTCTGTTTACTTTCAGAGTGGGCACCAATTATCTTGTGATATATTAAGAAATTAATAAGCACTCGGTCAAGCTTCGTGCCATTTCTCGCATACAGAAAAAAAGAAGAAGAAAACATTGATAAATGAGGCTCAGGTTTGCATTAATTACTGCGCTCTAACTGCATTCAAAAAATAAACGGTAATGTTATTTCTATTTTGGCACCTGGCGTGGGACTCCCATGGAAGCGGCCGTGGAACATTATTACGACGCGTACACTGATCACACTCTTCTCCGCCAGCTGCAGGTCCACAGAAACAGAAACACAATCAATCATGCGTTTCATTACACATACAGTATACGAGCAGCCTGTCACCTCCTGTATTGATCCCATATTGATTGTTATTTTTTACCACCGTTTTATGTTGAACTTGGCTGTATATCTGGCTCCCTGGATTACTGTAAGTGGCTCATATACTCAAATAAAAGCTCTAGAGCTAACAAACGAAACAAAAAAAAGATGCTTCATGAATAACCACCAAAATTTCCAGATGATCTGTGATGGCATTACAGGGTCACAATCATGCAAATAGCCCACAGGGAGGAGGGAGATCAAAGGAGGTGGCAGCAAATCCTTCTCATCTATGCAGCCATTCACACGTGCAAAAGAATATACTCAGCTGAACGGGAGGGGGTGAACATTTGGCTGAAAGCATCCTTAATGTTCCAAAATTACTGCTGGGTCCTATACTCACCACTGCACAGGCATGTATAATGTGCGTGTACACACCACAGATAGGCAATAAGAAATTTGCTGTCAGGTGCCAGCAAACGCTCAGTGGGTATAACAATCACATATGTGCGCCTGCATGTGAAATCAGAGGGGTTTGTCTGAGTGCCTGCAGTGGTGAGATAAACAGAAAGAAAGACTTGCCCATTTGTCTGTGTGTGTGCATGTGTGTGTATGTGTGTGTGTGTGCATCTGAATCTGTGCTCTGCCTCCCAGGACAACAAAGCCTGAAGGAGACCAGGGGCACAGTTCAGTTCAATAACCATATACTTGCTGCTATCTTTCCATCCATAGTTTTTCTGTCTCCTGCTATTCCTCCAACCGCCTCATTTCACAGCCCATAAATACAAACTGAGACCAGTGATGAAGCCACAAGAAGAAGAAGAAGAAATTAAAGCTGCAAGCAGCGTTGAACGGGCCCTCGCACTCCCACGCAACTCGACGGCTGGCACGTCGGAAGGCACCAGTCGGAAGACGCGCGAACCTTTTTCAAATCATTTCTCTCAATCGAACACACACATTAGCCAGAATCGGGACAAGGTCAAATCTGACGGAGCGCCACGCCCACACCATTTCATCAAAGTTCATAATTTTGAGTAACTTGTACTCAGGAAGTCTGTATGAACACATCTACCAAGTTTGAAGTCATTTGGATGAAATCTCTAGGAGGAGTTTGTTCAAATAGGACCCCTTCTCAGCCAGCCTGAAACACCAAAAAACTGTGATTTTCAATGTACATTATAGCCCATTACTCTAAGAGACTTTCTTGTAGATCTTGTCTAAGTCTACAATTCGATAATGCTGCTACAAATGGAAATGGAACTGGGTAAATCACACCAGTGTTACCTGAGTAGTGCGTGTGTATTCTCTCCAATCCATGTATACAAACTGCTGTTTCATACATTTTGTCAAAGTAGCTGTATTGTTTTTTTGTTTTTTTTTCATGTGTCAAAAAGTTATGCATTTATCATAATGTAGTGTGCTGGTAAAGGTCATGCAACGAAATGTTTTTATTATGAAGAAGTAGCAGTAAATGAGTTTTTGTCCTGTTCATGAAATCACTCAAACTACAGTTCTACTGTATAGTATACAGTAGACAAACCAGGTTCATGTTGGGCTCTGTGGTGGCCGTGACACTGGGAGACCAAAATGGCCATTAAGCGCAAAGAAAGGGTTAGCAACGACAATGCTAATCAGCCGCACCTAACCTCAATTGTTGTCTGCATTCCTGCCTAATGGCCGATAATCACCTGTACTTCTTCCTCTTTAAATGGAGATTCACAACGATCAAACTGCGATCAAATATTCAACAGGAGGCTATCTGTGATGTCCATGACACTGGGAGAGCAAACTGCCCATTAAGCGCAAAGAAAAGGTTCAGCAACGACAATGCAAATCAGCCGCATCTAACCTGCATTCCTACATAATGGGCGATAATCACCTGTACTTCTTCCTCTTTAACTGGAGATTCAGAAAAAAGTTCTTGTTTTAGGGTTCAATTTATTTATGGTGAATTTAACCTATTTGATGGACAAAAATGAAAATACCGAAAATGATTAAAACAAAACATAAATCAAATTCCAAACAAACAATCAACAAAAAAACTGCATACCACGTAATGTAGCTTACACTTAGAGACCGGGCCATTGGACCGGACTGGAAAGCTGCCGACAGATTTATTAGATTATTTTATGATTTAATAGTTCTAAAAGAGGCTGAGTATTTATGTTGTTTATATCTAACATGTCGCTGTTACTAAATCAACAGAATCAGTTATTCGTCTCTTTTTTCGCGCTGGCGCTCTCTGTCTCTCGCTCACGATCTGATGGAGTGAAAGCCGCAGCTGGACACACCGGTGTACAACAGCTGTTCTCAGAGATCGAGTGTGTTTCATAGGCTTCAGAAAGCATCAAACAGATATAGCCCGTAAAGATAAGTTACAAAAGAAAACAGGCCATCAGACGTTACGGGAACGAATCGTGCAGCGTAACAAGACGACATTTTAGATGATAATATGAAAATGTTACGAAGATGTCCATGAAATCACAGCTGCACTTCAGAAAAGACGTAAATACGTAATTGTTTTATTTTGTGCATTTGTTTTTGCTGTGGAGACAGAGGTGTCTGTGTGTAGCGTGTTCACATCGGTGGATTTTTGCTTTTAATGCAGTTACGGCATTTGAGTTTATGGCGTGCGCGGTGGACAGCTACAGTTGAACATACTGGCACACGGGAGCGGGGTGGATGACCCACCATACTGCCGGCTGTGGCGGTGGGCGCCTCTGCGATCGACTTGATCACGTCTGGCTGTCGACCGGTATCTCGCGATCGACGTATTGGGCACCCAATTTTAGTGGTACGCAGTACCGGACCGTACCGGACCGTACCGGTTTTATAACAATAGCAATGATTTAGCCGGTCATGTTGCGAGGTGAGTGGAGTGATGGGGCCGCAAAGTTCAAATTTCCGGAGGTTCGTGTTGTTTGTAAATGAGCGGTGTGTGTGTGTGTGTGTGTGTTTTTTTTTTTGCGCACGCAGCGTATAGCTTCGTATAATGATAGAACAGATGGCAATGCTTGCGGAGACTGTTACTGCTCTGTGTTACGATTCAAACTAACCGCTCACACTAAGCCCTCTACAGGCTCAGGGGCGTGAAATGAACAAAGGGTGCTGGTTGGCTTGCGGAGAATGGGGCGGTTCTGTGTTATCGTCCAAACTAACCACACACACGAAGGCTCAGGGGCGTGGTAATGAACAATGCTTGCTGGTTGGTTGTCAGGTACGATGCGGTGCTTAACAAAGCCCCCGCCCCAGGTGAGCACTATATTAGCCGGAGCTCAGGTAATGCTCGCTGATTCTGTTTGCTTCAGCATCCCGGATCTCTCTCGTTGCTTCGGATAGCTTTGTCTGTCAGGACGTAGCGGGATTTTTTTGCTCTTTGGATTATTTCTTCAAGAACTCTTCACTTCACTTCACTTGATTACGGTAAGTCACTTTTTACAGTATTTGGATGTTACATTGTTGCTGTTAAAGTGATATGTATGTGGTCCATGTTCCTGTTTTGTTAGGATATGTTGGTATTGTCTCTGTGATGAAATATATTCACGCTCACAGTGATATTCATATAAAATTGATAGGTAAATAATATGCTACAGTACAGAGTATATTAAAGACGTAAAAACGAACTATGTTGGCCATTGGTCCGCAACCCGCTGACCGGTACCGGTCAGTCAATCAGTTGGTACCTGTCCGCACACGAAATAAGTAATTATTTCCGCTTGATGTATTATCGGAGTATGGACGTTTAAAAACCTTTTATTTTGAGAAATGATTGTTTCTTCGACGACTGTGTCGCTTTCGCTGCGTAACAGTAACGATAGCCAGCCAGTTACGCCCCCCCGTGCCTCAGTTAAATTGTGGTGGTGTGGTGTCGGTGGTGATAATTAGAGATAGAAATTTAGGCAACAGCCAATGCTTTCTCTAGGTGTAGATATTTTTATATGTGGTGGTCCCCAACCCGCGGACCGGTACTGGTCAGTCGATCAGTTGGTACCTGGCCGCACACGAAATAATTAATTATTTCCGCTTTATGTATTATCTGAGTATGGACGATGTTTTATTTTGAAAAACCATTTTTTTTGAGAAATGATTGTTTCTTCGACGTCTGTGTCGCCTGCGCTGCGTAACAGTAACGATAGCCAGCCAGTTACGCCCCCGTGCCTCAGTTAAATTGTGGTGGTGTGGTGTATGTGGTGATAATTAGAGATAGAAATTTAGGCAACAGCCAATGCTTTCTCTAGGTGTAGATAATTTTTATATGTGGTGGTCCCCAACCCGCGGACCGGTACCGGTCAGTCAATCAGTTGCTACCTGACCGCAAACGAAATAATTAATTATGTCCGTTTTATGTATTATCTGAGGATGGACGATGTTTTATTTTGAAAAACCTTTTATTTTGAGAAATGATTGTTTCTTCGACGTCTGTGTCGCTTTCGCTGCGTAACAGTAATGATAGCCAGCCAGTTACGCCCCCCGTGCCTCAGTTAAATTGTGGTGGTGTGGTGTCCGTTAATTAGAGATAGAAATTTAGGCAACAGCCAATGCTTTCTCTAGGTGTAGATATTTTTATATGTGGTGGTCCCCAACCCGCGGACCGGTATCGGTCAGTCAATCAGTTGCTACCTGACCGCAAACGAAATAATTAATTATGTCCGTTTTATGTATTATCTGAGTATGGACGATCTTTTACTTTGAAAAACCTTTTATTTTGAGAAATGATTGTTTCGGTGACCTCTGGGTCGCTTGTGCTGCGTAATGGTAACGATAGCCAGCAGTCACGATTCAGAGCGTTGTTCATGGTGCGTGCAGTGTGTTTGTCTGATCATGCAGTGTGTACTGAAAAGAGGCTTACTAGTATTGTGCTGTTCAGTGCAGATGTAAAATTTATTTGTGCTGTGTCCTCTAAGCATCTGCATGTGTATGTAATGTATGTTCCTGTTTTGTTAAATATAAGTTAGGATGTTAGTGGTAATATTGAGGCTTAATGTGGTTATTGCTTATTATAGTATACATGTGTAGTTGAGTGGATTTAATGAGAAACATATTGTGTTGTTCATTGTTGCAAATGCAGATGCAGAATGTAGTTCATGTGTCCTCTAAGGGGCTGCAGTTTGATCCCCTTAATACAAAAGTTGCACAAGCTTTGTGCAAACAATAAATTGTACAACCCTGCTGTTCAATGTTGGCCACTACAGCTACTGGCTGTGTCAGTAGTCAGTTTAGCAAAACACAGTGTTCATTGTGTTGTTCATGATGCAGTGTGTTTGTCTGATCATGCAGTGTGTACTGAAAAGAGGCTTCCTAGTAGTGACTTTTTTGAGGCATAATGTGGTTATTGGTTATTGTGACAACATGTTGAGTTTACTGAATTTAGTGAAAACATATTGTGCTGTTCAGTGCAGATGTAAAATTTATTTGTGCTGTGTCCTTTAAGCATCTGCATGTGTATGTAATGTATGTTCCTGTTTGGTTAAATATAAGTTAGGATGTTAGTGGTAATATTGTTCATTGTTCATTCATATTCATTGTGTTGTTCATGGTGCAGTGTGTTTGTCTGATCATGCTGATCATGTACTGAAAAGAGGCTTGCTAGTAGTGACTTTGAATTTGCTTCAATTGTAGGAAACAGTAGTTGTAAGCGTAAGCGATGAAATGTACACTTACATTTTAAAAGAAATGGTTCTGATGTCACTGCTGTGAATGCAGATGTAGAATTTATTATCATTAATGCAATGTTGTTGTCCTGATGTTTCAGATGCCGCGTGGCAAGGGCTACCGCCGCTCTCAGGCTGCCAAGAGGAGGATGGAGAGGCAGGAGAGTTGGCGTGTGGACGTCAACCCTGTTGACAGTGTACCTTTTGGTATGTACTACCTGGGTTTTGTTCTTTTCTGTACATTTTGTCCATCCATTTGTCTTTTTGGTTTTTGTTTTTTTCTGTGACATTGACTAACTTCTCATGTTATATTATATCTCCTGTTTTTTTTTCAGTCCGTGGTACCGGTCAGCGCCACAGGGTGAGAAGGTGGGAGCAGTCGCAGCTGACCAACAAGCCGCACAAGTTGGTCATTCCTGCTGGGCACGCTAACAAGAAGGTATTATTTGAATCCAAATGATTTAAGAGACAATGAAAGCATTAAGTATACATTGCCATGTACTAACTCCTTCTGTATTTATTTCATTTCATTCAGTTCGTTCTTCTTGTTGGTGACTCCCACCTGCGTGCCTTGGTGGACGGGTTCGTTGCGATGCCAGAGGGACCGCTGTCCTTTGGCTTCATGTCCACCCCTGGGGCGACTGCAGCGCACCTGAGGACCGAGCTCGTGGCTGCTGTGGTTCCTCGCCAGCCTGATGCGGTCGTTGTCCTGGCCCCCAGCAACAACCTCACCGCTTGCAGGGGGCTGGAGGACTCGTCTGCAGATTTCGCCGCTCTGGTGAAATCTGCACGCAGCCGTTGGTCCAACGTAAGTGTGAATTTATGGTTAGAAGACTTATTCTGGACGATGTGTGTATTTTTGCAATGTTAAAATTATTGGCCTTTGTAATAACATGACATGTGTTTGGCAGGTTGTGGTGCTGGACTTTCCGCCTCGACTCAGTGTTGCAGAGGCGGAACAGAGGCTGCTGCGCATGGCTTACCACAGTGTGTGTGTGGAGCAGGGTAAGTTTAAATTACACTGATATGTTGGAAGATTGATTTTATTTATAGCTATGCTACTAAACAATCACGTGTAATATGTACTAATTATAGTGTCATTCATGTTTGTTTAGGCGTTCCTTTCCACCACATTGCAGAGAACTTCCCTCTGCGGCAGCGCGACTTGTGGGCCAGAGATGGTGTAAGTAATTTTTTTTTTTTGCAGCAAAAGATTGTACAGCTGGGAAATGTACTGTGTAGTTTCATGTAAATAAGTAGTGATTGCCAATGAATGATAGTAACGTCTTTTGATTTTGGTTTTTACAGACACACCTGAGCGACAACGTTGGTATGCCGATCCTTGCGTACCTTCTGTGGCAGGCAGCCGACAGACAGCTCGCAGAGCCAGAGCCAGAGCCAGAGCGACCTGTGTCGGCCGTGCCCGCCTGCCCGTACCGTCCCCGGTTTGCCACCCAGGTGGTCGTGAGCGGTCACGATCCACAGCCACGGCCGGCAGCCAACCCAGATGGGTGGGTTACCGTGGTTCGAGGCCAGAAGGTAATATATATTTGATTTATGGAATTGATGTTTTTGAAATGCACATACACTGGGCTGTTGTCTTAATCTGTGGCATAACACTACATTCATGTGTAACACAAGCATTTGTCTCTTCCGTTTTATAGCGCAGTTTGCCTGAAGCTGAGCTGGCAGCTTTGGACGCTCAGGTGGTTCAGAAGAAGGTATGTTATGATGAATTTATACATGATCTCACAGAAGTTCACATGTTGATGGATTGACTTTGTGGGTTTTATGCAATGGCAATTGACGGTATTCTTTTATTGTCATTTTACAGGTGGTGCTGAAGGAGTGTTTCATTCCACTCACTCCTGTGCGGTTCAGCCCAACCTTGCTGCGTGCTGTGGAGAAGACGAGCCCGTCTTTTCTCCCTTCTCCTGAGGTGGAGACTGCTGTTCCTGTGCACATCCAGGTAATTCATATACATTCTTTCTACCTTCTTGTTATCATGTCTTGCGTTTGCATTCATCATCAGTGCTAAATTTGAATAACTGTATGTATCTGAAATGGAACATTGCAGTAAAATGTTTATGTTTTTGCTGATTTTAGAAGCGAAAGGTGGCAGCGAAGCGCAGGGACTGTTGTTGCACGTAGGAGACTGCCAAGAGAACAGGTCAGTATTATTTGTGATCTTTGTGTTTGGTTTGACACTATGAGAACATATTTAGTACATTTGGCTGTATTCCTGCCTGCATATGTGTTGTATGTGTATGTTAATTGGTTGTTGTAAACTGCTTCTGCAGGTGGACACAGCGGTGTCAGAGGGGTGGCGGTGGCGAAACCTGTCAATGCAGTGCCTGTTGCAGAGAAGGTTGTGATTTCAGGTTTTGTTTAAATAATATCAGGAGATTTTACTTGGACATTGCTGAAGTTGTTACTTATAAAAATCTCAATTGCTTCTTATCTTGTATGTTCTGTACTTGCTATAAACATTTGTGACTTTTTTCTTCTTTAGATGGACACAGATGTGGAGGTGGTTTCCGTGGTAACACCTACCAGTGCAGTTTCTACGCCTGTGATGGATGAGGTTTGTGAATTGATTTGTTGTTTGAGCGTCATTACCCATTTTGGCGAATGGCCATAAAGCACACTGCCTGTACTTTAATTTGGTCATTAACAATTCATTGACATGATCTTTATTTTACAGAACGAGGCCACACACCATGCTGTGGACCTGACGTCGGAGCCAGGATTGAGCGTGCCGCTGCCAGTCCATGGGGGGGATGAGGTTTGTACATTGAATAGTTGACTAACTTGTTTAACCATAGTTGTTAAAAAAAAAAAAAGATTTTAAACCCCCTTTCAAGGGGCAAATCTTGTTTACCTAGATGCAGCGTAAACACATCCTTCAAGTTATTAAAATCAGTTTTTTTTTCATTTTCAGGTCCAGCCACCACATCCTGCAACACCAGGATCTGCGCAACTGGGTCCAACTCCAGGAGCGAATACGGTCGGTGACATTTCATTAAAGCATGTGTCACAGCTTGGCGGGATTGTGCAAATAGAGAAAAGTATCAGGGGGTCATTCCATCAGGGGAATGCTGTGTTAAGAAACCCTGGTGTGCAGTGCATGGCTGTATCGTTAGTCAGCATAGCAAAACATAGTGTTCATAGCGTTTTTGACTGGGAGAAGAAAGATTTGGACAGTGTTTTGTTTTTAGGCGATGATTTGTACTCGTCTTTGCGCTGTAGTAACATGATTAGCGGAGGGTCTAGATTGTTGTGTGTTCCCGATTTGCCTCAGCAGTCAGTCCTTTATGGACAGACCTTTGCTTTTGTATACGGTGAATGGGTGACAGGGACAGTTGGCGTGGATCAGGGAGAGCTTGTTGATGCAGGTGTAGGGATGTCGCTAGTGAAAGGGCTAGAATACATGCTTGGCAAATACAGCACATGTTTTCTGACGTTGGCAGCCAGTACATGTGCTGTATTTGTGAGCATGGTCGCTATGCTGTAGTTGATTCACATGCACGTAATGCGTGTGGAATGGTTGATGCGAACGGGAAAAGTGTTGTTGTGCATTTGCCAACACTTGAAGACGTTTGCAACTATGCGTGCCAGTTGTCTGTTTCACTTGGTGCTGGACACAGGCCTTTTGAGATTGCTGCTGTTTCTGTGACAAATCCTGTCACAGATGACCACAGTTCAGA
Source organism: Nibea albiflora (assembly GCA_014281875.1). NCBI lineage: Eukaryota > Metazoa > Chordata > Actinopteri > Sciaenidae > Nibea > Nibea albiflora. The sequence goes on from JABGLX010000479.1 coordinate 37,723, forward strand.
GTGTTTGTCTGAGCATGTGGTGTGTGCTGAGGACAGTGTAGCTAGCAGTGTCTCTGAATCTGCTTCAGTTATAGAAAGCAGTAGTTGTAAACGTAAGAGGGCTAATGTAAACGTAACATTTAAAAGAAGAAAAAGTTCTGACATCACTGCTGTAAATTCAGATGTAGAATTTATTTGTGATGTATCTTCTAAGGGGCTGCAGTTTGATCCCCTTGATAAAAGAGTTGCAGAAGCTTTGTGCAAACAGTTAAACGTAGATTTTGAGAAGCAGGATAGGCAGACGTGTTCCTCGGCTGGCATGTTGGGAACTCCTTGCACGAGTGACAGCATTGTCGCTGATGGTAACTGTTTCTTTCGAGCAGTGTCTCAAGCTGTGTCTGGTACACAAAAAACCACCTTAAAGTCAGGCGTGCTGTTGTCAGACATGTAGAAAGGAATGCTTTGCAGTACACGAGTTTTTTACGATCCCAGTATTCTACTGTGGATGAGTATCTCAATTCATCAAGAATGAGATATGTTGGTAGTTGGGCTACTGAGATTGAAATTCAAGCCACTGCCGATTTGTTAGGTGTGAGTATTTATACTTACTACAATGATCGCTGGCTTAAGTATTCGTGTAAAAATAAGGCCATGTCAAAGCAAGGGATCTACTTGCAACATGTTAATGGCTGTCATTATGAAGTTGTTGTGTGCGTTAATCAACCTCGGCTGCAGAACTGTAACAGTGATGTAAATGTGTGCTTTGAGTTGTGTAAAGATAGTCAGTCATTAGACACCCAATATATGGCCAGAAGACCTTGTAAACAGAGTAAAAGTAATACGGATTCCTTAAAATCGAGTGTAAGTTATTGTTACTCTAAGTTTTTAAAAACAAAGTTGTATGCCCAACGTAAATCTAAATATCAAAGCAATGTCTTGCACAGGGAGAAAATAAAAGACGTATTCAAAAGGTCGTATCATCAAAATATGCTGTTTAAGACAAAGAGAAGGGAAATGAGTTTGATTCGATATAAAAAAAACAAAGATATTATTAAGGACAGTCTTAAGTTGAAATACAAAGAAAATGATTTGCATAGAGAAATAAAGAGAACTATGAATACAATGAAATACAAAAAAGATGACTTGTATAGGCATAATATGAAAATAAACATGACTAAAAAATATAGAGAAGATGATTTGTACAGGGAGAAAATGATAGACCAGTATAAAAGAAAGTACAAACAAGATGATTTGTATAGGAAGAAAATGATAGACCAGAATAAAAGAAAGTACAAACAAGATTATTTGTATAGGAAAAAAATGATAGACCAGTATAAAAGAAAGTACAAACAAGATGATTTGTTTCGGAAGAAAATGATAGACCAGTATAAAAGAAAGTACAAACAAGATGATTTGTTTCGGAAGAAAATGAAAGATCTTTCTAAGAAAAAATACGAGAATGATGAGTATAGGAAGAGAGTTACAAACATTTCCACAAAGAAATACCATGAAAATGATTTGTTTCGTAACAAGGCCAAAATGATTTCTAAACAAAAATATCACACAGATTTGTCGTATCAAAATAAAGCCAAAGAACGTAGTAAAATCAAATATAGGGTTAATCTCACACATAGAGACAATATTAAAACTAAAAGTGCAAAAAAATATCATGAAAGTGCTGAGTTTAGAAAGCGTGTTAGTGGAGGGGTCAAAATTAAAAGGCAGCAAATGAAAATTCAGGCTGAGGATTTCGATTTTGTTATGCAGCAATTTGTAGACAAGGTTAAAGATGGTCCAGATTTTGTGTGTTGTGTGTGCCATAGGTTGTTGTTTAAACACCAGGTGTTGCAGTGCAGAAGAGATTATTATAGAAAAAAAGGCGTTTGTTTGATTGCAGATAACTGCATCACAGAGAACTATCTACACGTGTGCACTACAAATTGTGAAAGGCAGTGTCTTAGGGTAAACACACCTAGAAGTCAGCTTTGGATCTGTTACACATGCCATTATAAAATTAATAAGGGTCAAGTGCCAGCTGAAAGCATCAAAACAATTTGGCACTTGACCTGTTCCACTTGAACTGGCATGTTTAAATAAATTGGAGCAGCATTTGATAGCCCTGCATATTCCATTTATGAAAATGTTAGCCTTGCCTAAAGGTGGCCAAAATGGAGTCCATGGACCGGTTACGTGTGTTCCAGCAAATGTTATTCAAACGACCAATTTGCTTCCGCGTACTTCCATGGAAGGGTCTTTATTGCCCGTTAAGCTCAAGCGCAAGCTTACTTATAAAGGGCATTATGAATATGAGTATATAGATACAGCTAATATTAAGCAAGCGCTGCAATATTTAAAAGAAAATAATGTTTATTATAAAGATGTGAACTTTAATGCCGAGTGGTTCAATGAATTTTGTAAAGCCGATGAAGCAGATCCAAATGGCGGTGAGGATAAGATTGATAGTGTTGATCAGTCTGATGTGCATGATGATGAACTTTTGCACGACAGGCAGCAGCACTGTATGTTCCAGGACACCTGCCTGATGCCTGTCGATATTGGTCAGGAAGCACTTGACCAGTATTTTGGAGATGTATTGAATTTGGCTCCAGCAGAAGGAAACTGTCCTGTGAAGTTTCTGACTGATCACAGTAATGAAGCAGATGTTTCCCAGTGTTGTTTCCCACAGGTAGCCCTACATACCACGATGATAGACAGCATCGTTTGACATTGTCGCGGTATTTCAATAACAGAATTTTAAATGCAGATGGACGCTTTGCACAAAATGTCGAATATATATTTTTTGCTCAATATATGTCCGAACTTGAAAAGGTTGTGTCAAATGTGTCCATTGCATTGAGAAAGGGCAAGGGAAATTGGAAGGATCACAAGGTGAGTCGTGAGGCCTTCAACACTGAGGAGTCGCTGAGGAATCTTTTAGAGTTTGATGAGGGGTATCGGTTTTTAAAACCACTTAGAGGTACCCCGGCTTTTTGGCAGGGAGCACAGCGTGACCTGTTGGCTTGTGTGAGGCAGCTAGGCATCCCCACGTGGTTTTGTTCTTTTTCTGCAGCTGATATGCGCTGGAAAAATCTTCTTTCTAGCATTTTGAAAGCAGGCAGGTAGAACAGACACTGTAGAACAGCTAGAGTGGGCAGATAGGTGTGAGCTTTTGCGACGTAATCCTGTCACTGCGGCAAGAATGTTTGACTTCCGCTGGCATTGTTTCTTGAGAGAAGTGCTGATGTCTCCTGCAAATCCAATAGGCAAGATAAAGGACTACTTTTATAGGGTGGAGTTCCAGCAGCGTGGCTCCCCACATGTCCATTGCCTCTTTTGGATTGAGAATGCTCCTATTATTGATAAAAACACAGATGCAGAGGGTAATTCAGTTCATTGATCGCTATGTGACATGTGAATTACCGTCCAACGATGAAGAATTATTGGACACTGTAACATCTGTGCAGCAGCATTCTAAACGACACTCAAAAACCTGTAAAAAGGGAAAAACTGTGTGTCGTTTCAATTTTCCCAGGCCGCCATCTGCACGCACGTTTATTTCTCGCAGTGTTACTGACGAGGAAAACACAAATTCATGTGCGTGCAAGCCAACTGAGGGACAGACGTCGGCACAGTGTGCTTGCAGATGTAGGGGACAGGCTAGCTTAGCGCAGATGAAAACGGAGGTTGCAGCAAAGATCATGTCTGCAATCAAAGAAGCTGTCAGAAATGACAGTCTTAACTTTGAAACAGCTGAGGAATTGTTTCGGCATGTAGGTGTCACCCAGGCTCGTTTCGAGGCTGCCTATAATTGTTGTGCTAGTAAAACGCAAGTTGTATTGAAGAGGCAGGCTAACGCTGTTTGGATCAATCAATATAGCAAACCCCTCTTGAAGTGTTGGAATGCAAATATTGACATCCAGTTTGTTGTTGATGCGTATGCCTGTGTTGTATATATCATTTCTTATATCTCTAAAGCTGAGAAAGAAATGGGGTTATTGTTGCAGTGTGCACAACGTGAGGCAGCAAAGGAGGGCAACAGAGATGCAAAGGACAGCCTGAAAAATTTGGGGAGTGGTTATCTCCACAATCGAGATGTGTGTGCTCAGGAGGCTGTTTACAGACTCACAAACATGCATCTAAAAGAGTGTTCTCGGAAAGTTGTCTTTGTTCCCGTGGGTGAAAACACCGTTCGAATGAGTTTGCCGTTAAAGGTTTTACAACATAGGGCTTCCTCAGATAACTTTAGTGCGGATGACATGTGGATGCTAAACCTTGTGGATCGATACAGGAACAGGCCAGGTAGCGTTGATTTTCAAGACATGTGTTTGGCTTCGTTTGCTTCGCAGTATCGCGTTTTGTCAAAAAACGAAACTGCTGTTAATAAGATCAAACTTGGAAACGATTGTGGTTACATTGTGAAAAGAACCCGCACACAACCTGCAGTTGTGCGTTACGTGCGGTTCTCTGAAACAAAAAGGCCAGAATTGTTTTATCAAAGCATTCTGCAGTTGTTTATGCCATATTACACAGACGGGCAGCTAAAACCTGTAGGCTTTGAAACCTTTCAAGATTTTTATCTGAATGGCCAGGTGAGATGTGCTGACAATTTGATGCAATCTGTCAAATCTGTGGTTGACAGAAATCGAAGCACATTTGAAGTAGAAAGCGAAGAGTTAGACAATGTTGAGGAGCAAATCAACAATGATGGGATTGTTGATGATGCCTGGTGTGAGTTGTGCCCTGAACAGGAACTAGATAGGTTAGAATGCAGGGAAATGCGTAGAATAGAAACACAAGCCAAACGATGATGAACAGCCAGAAAATATCCCTGACTTGGCTGTTCAGCGAGAGCAGACAGGTCATTTGGAAAAAGAGGAATACCATCATGTGCAGAAGTGACGGTTTGGCGTTTCTTCGCTCTCTTAATGAGACGCAGATGGGTATTTTTAATCAAGTCAGATTGTGGTGTGTGCAGCAGGCTCAGGGAAAGAAGCCGGACCCATTCCACATTTTTGTTACAGGTGGTGCTGGCACTGGTAAAAGCCATTTAATAAGGGCTATTCAATATGAGGCAACAAGGATTCTAGCACCAGTGTGTCGTCACCCAGACGACATTTGTGTTTTGTTGACTGCTCCAACAGGGATTGCCGCATACAATTTACATGCAACTACTATTCATAGTACATTTAGCATTGGCAAAGATGTTCGCTTACCATACACACCTCTGGGTGAGGAGAAGCTGAACTCTTTACGTGCAAAATATAGTAGCTTGCAGATTGTAATAATTGATGAAATCTCCATGGTCGATCATAATCTATTGGCTTACATCCATGGAAGGTTACGCCAAATTAAACAAATAGGCGACAGTTCCCTGTTTGGTAGAATAGCTATCATTGCTGTTGGAGATTTCTTCCAGTTGCCTCCAGTGCGTGGGAAGCCACTTTATGTTCAAAATGTTGGTATTGATTTGTGGTCTGGTGTATTCAACATTGCAGTGTTAAACACAATTGTTCGGCAAAAAGATGAGCAATTTGCTCAACTGCTGAACAGAGTGAGGACACACTCTAAGGGCACTGCGATGTTAGGTAGTGATGTGCAACTCCTTAAGTCTCGTGAAACCGGTGAAGAGAGCTCTGCTCTACATATTTTTCCAACCAACAGACAAGTCAGTGAGCATAATTTGGAATTCCTTCTGAAAACATGTCCTGATTATGTCTGTATCAGTGCTCAGGATTATATCAATAGTAAAAAAACAGGCAAGCTTGTGTTGTTAAAGGGTCATCATTCTGATGCACGCAATACCTGCTTGGAGGAAGACTTGCTTTTGGGGAAAGGAGCCCGTGTCATGTTGTTCAAAAATATTGATGTTGCTGATGGTTTAGTCAATGGGGTGTGTGGCGCAGTCACAGACATTGTTTATGGAAACAGTGATAAAACGTTTCCTCTTAAAGTCTACGTCAAGTTTGACAATGCTGACATTGGCAAACTCTGGAGGAAACGCTGTGCACATCCCCCTGGTGTTGACACAGCCTCAGTTGGCATTGATGCTGAAGAGGAACGGGTCACCTGTAAAGGTGGTATGCGACGTCAGTTCCCCCTCAAACTTGCTTGGGCCTGTACAGTACATAAAGTGCAGGGCCTTACTATTGATGAGGCTGTAGTGTCGTTAGACAGAGTGTTTGCAGCTGGACAGGCATATGTTGCTTTAAGCCGTGTCAGAAGTTTATCTGGTTTGGTTCTGAAGGACTTTGAACAAAAAGCCATATATTGTAAAGACATCATTAAAGAGGCACTTAACAGCATGTCCCCATTTTTGATTGACAACATTCAAACATACAAATGTGGAACAAATGCTTTCAGCGTCTTTTTAATGAATGTCCATGGCTTAGGCTGCCATGCAAAAGACCTGGCTTTGTGTGTACAGCATTTGAAGCCTCAGTGCGTTGCTGTTACAGAGACATGGTTGTCTGAGAGTCCCTCAGTTGAAACTGTGACCATTGACGGTTATCATTTTCATAGTGTTCCTAGGAATGTGTGTTATAGTGACCCCAGACTGTTGGCCATCAAAGCCCAACAACATGGTGGCGTTGCTATGTATACCTCAGACAATTTAGACTTTGACATTATAGAAATACCATCTGTCAATATCGAATGTCTGATATACAATTTTACTGCAAACAAAATGTTGGTTGCAGTTGTTTATCGCCCGCCAGCGTATCCCATGTCTCTTTTATAAAGAATCTTGGGAAATTGCTTGAGCACGTGGAACCACTAAGTGAAAGTGTTACTGTCATGGGAGACTTCAATGAAAACCTGGTTGCATCAAAAACTTTTTGCAACTTTATGACACAGAGAGGCTTTGTTCAGCATGTTTCAGAAGCCACAACAGCAAGGGAACACTAATTGATCATGTGTATGTTAAAACACACACATTCTGATGTGAGCTGTGTAGTGCTGCAAACGTACTTCAGCGATCATGATGCAATTATGTGTGAATTTACACGTGGAACTGATAACAATGTTGTCAACATATAACTGCTAGTTAGTGTTAAGTTGTATTTGGCAAAGGAGGTGGAGAGAGATTCTATTTCACTATGGATTCTTTATCTCTGCTGAGTCAAATATGGATCTTAACTATGCTAATCTTTCATGGGAAAATGGAGTTGTACATCATAGGATGAGATGTGTTTGGCAACGGAGGTAAGGAGAGAGTTTGTCTCACAACAAATTCTTTATCATTGCTAAGTCAAACATGACTATTGCAGTTTCCACACTGCAATATAAAAATGTAGCACATCACAGTATGGCTTGATGGAATGGACTTAGATTTATATATTTATTTATTATTTATTATTTATATATATATATATATATTTATTTATTTATTTATGATGTATTTATATATTTATTTAATGAAATGAATTTCTCGCTGCTAAATCAAATATAACACTGTTATATTGCATGTTGATGATTTCATAACAATTAATAATAGGTTGAGTTGTATTTGACAAATGATGCAAACATGAAGTTTCCGTTTCCTAATGGATACTCTAACTCAGCTGATTCAATTCAACTCATCTCTATGTAATTGTACCTTCATTGCATGTGTCTCCTAGAACATAATGGCTATATTGTCACCATCTAACTCATCATAACTTTTCTACTAACAATATTAATAAATATAACCTATTGATTTATGTTATGAAATACTAACCACTTACATGTTTCCTATTGACTGACTTACTTATGTATCTTATGATTAAACATGTTAATAACTGCACGCTTTTACTAATTGTTAACCTTAAACAGCCCATGAAATAGCTGTTGTATTATATAATGTGTCTTATATGCTCTTGCAGATATTGTGTTATTACTGTGTAACCTCAAACATCTATAGCACCTGCATTTGCACTCACACATTTATGAGATGGACATAAACCCCATGTGGTGTACTTGCTTGCTTAAGGTTAATACATATACACATATTACGTTCAGGTACAGGACCATTTCCCTCCCTTTGTTTCTCCCTATGTCCCCTCCCCTATGTGGTGTTGTCTGTCTATTTTGTCAGTCTGTGTTTCTGTATACAGTTGGGAAAATCGTGCACTCACCTGCCTGCATACTTGGATTCATCACAACTGTTCCTGAGCCTCCTCACTGCTGAAGCATCAAATACCTGATCATACCTCCAATGTTCTCCTCATCTTCTGACTGTATGTTAACCTGTCAATCTAATGTCTTGCTTGTTCTTAGGATCCATATACTCTTATTTAACATAACTTTCTTTTGCCTATATTCCAGGAACCTGTCAGTATGCCGACATGACTTTCTTTATCTTTGCTCTCTCTCACACATCTAATGAAACCTTCGTTCCTGTCCATGGCTGCTGGATTCATCTGCAAACACTAACCTCTATCTCCATAGAGATTACTAATAAGTCATTAACTTGTTGTACATTAAATAAAACACATTTATTCTGAAGCAAAACTTAAAGTCTCCTATGTGTGTTTTATTGACAAAGACATTTAACCCTGCAGCTGAAATGTTTACTGACAATTTGTTATTTGAATTTTTCAATGGAGTGGAGCCATTTTACAATGTCACGCTTCAATTAGATGGGATGAAATCCCTTGAAGGACTTTGTTAAAATAGCCCACACACAGATGTAACAAAGAGGATGTTTATATTTATACATTGATTATTGGTATTTGCTATTTATTTGATATTTGTTCTTTTATATATGTTATGCTGGTACATTCTGTGATGGAATTGAGCTAAGCGACAGGATGTGATGCATATATATATATATATATATATATATATATATATATATATATATATATATATAGCCTTCCCCAGGGAACAGACGCCATTTTTGTAGTTCCAAAAGGAGCCAATTGGCGATTAGTAGGAGTGTTGACAATGTGATTATTTTTGTTGAGCTAATGTGTGTTGTGGGTGTATGTGGAAATGATTATGGGAATAATTATATAAAAAAAAAAGGTGTTCTCAGAAGAAGCCATTTCAGCATAACAAATGGGTTGTCCTTCATTTGGTGGGGACCATATATAAAGCGCCATTTTGTTATCTTTGGTTGCTGCTGAATGATGAAGGGAGAACGTTGCCATGCTGGAGAGTCTGCACAATAAAGAAACCGTCTGGGACACACAACTATCCTGCCTGGTCATTCTTGCTGTATTCTCCTGCCACAAATGTGGTCAACCTGACACCAAAATTGGGACAAAATGGTCAAATCTGACGGTGCGCCATGCCCACACCGTTTCATCAAAATTCATGATTTGATAACTTTTACTCAGGAAGTCTGTGTGAATGCACCTACCAAGATTGAAATCAATTGGACAAAATCCTTAGGAGGAGTTCGTTCAAATATGACCCTTCTCAACCGCCCAAAACAGCAAAAATGGTGATTTTCATACTTAAATATCTCGCTTCCTGTAAATTTTAGCACATTGCTGCAAGAGTCATTTTTGTAGGTCTTGCCTTCATCTGCATTCGGTTAAGGTTCCATAACTCTGTGTATAAAACTGTGGCAGGGTTGCGTCAAAGAAAAATTAAAGGGGGCGCTATAGAGCAGCTTTGCCCCGCCCCCTAATTAATTATGCAGCCGAATTTTGCAAAATACAGGTCTTAATTACAACAAGAAGTTTCAGACAGCTCTGACAAAACATATGCAAGCACCACAGCTTGTGCTTAAAAAACTGCCAAAAAGCAAATAGAGTTTGGAGGTCGTATCAAACGGTCAAATGTGACGGAGCGCCGCGCCCACATTCTTTCATCAAAATTCATCATTTTGAAAACTTTTACTCAGGAAGTCTATATGAACCTAACTACCAAGTTTGAAGTCAATTGGATGAAATCCCTAGGAGGAGTTCGTTCAAATAGGACCCCTTGTCAACCAGAACAATGCACTAAAAATGGTGATTTTCATTATTAAATATCTCGCTTCCTGTTCCTTTTAGCCCATTGCACCAAGAGACTTTTTTGTAGGCCATGCCTTCATCTACAATGCAGCTAAGGTTTCATAGCTCTGTGTATAAAACTGTGGCAGGGCTGCCTCAAAGAAAAATTCAAGGGGGGCGCTATAGAGCGGTTTTGCCCCGCCCTCTCATTAGTTATGCAGCCGAACTTTGCATACCTGTGTTCTTAACAACCACAAGGAGTTTCAGACAGGTCTAAGAAAGTATCTGAAAGCACAAGAGCTTTGCCTGAAAATCAGCCCAAAAGTCAATGGAGTTCCATTTTTGGTGGAAAAACACCAAGCACGTTTGACTTTGGCGCGCCGTCACGGCCACGCCCTCTGATGAAAAGTTGAAATTGTTTCTCAAATGTTAACCCCAAGGCCTTGACAACATCTACACCTAGTTTGAGGAGGAAATGGTCAATATTTTCCGAGCTGGACGTCATCTCGTAAAAGTGGTCTTTTCTTTGGCCACTGGGAGGCGCTGTGAAAATCAGCAAATATTTTTATGGAAATGTATTCTAGGCCAGACTGCCGTTATACATCAGAGGTTTGAGGGAGATTGTAGTGTTTTTCGCAAAGTTATAGCACGTGGAAATTTCATGGTAAAACCCCAAAATTCGTGGCCCCGCCCCTCTGACGCAGTAAATCCTGAACTCACAATTTTGATAACTTTTCATGGTCGAGGCCTTAAGAACACACACGGCAAGTTTCAAACAGATAGGATGAAAGCTCTAGGAGGAGTTCGTTCAAATACGACCCCCGAAAATGAGCCCAAAACCACGAAAACGCCAACTTTGAAACAAAGTGCACGCCGTACGCTTGGCGATAGCCCAGGTCACCAAGAGGCTTTTATGTGCGTCTCAGTACTTTACATACTCCCGCTAAATTTCGTACACGCAGATCAAAGCGTGTCGAGGGGCTCCTCCGACAACTGAAACGTAGGTGGCGCCATAGAGCCATTTTTATACGTCCACGTGCGAGACCCCCAAAATACGTAATTTTACGCCCGACTTTGGGGGGGTAGGTAAATTTTCGCAACTTTTCGAGTACATATAGGCCGTCGAAAATGCGATTCATTTAGGAGAAGAAAACGTCCAAACGAAAAACAATGTTTTTTTTGCTCAGGCCCAAATAATGGTGATTTTCATCATCAAATATCTCGCTTCCCGTTCATTTTAGGCCATTGCTCCAAGAGACTTTTTTGTACGTCTTGCCATGATCTACAATTCAGATGAGGTTTCATCACTCTGTGTCTAAAACTGTGGCGGGGCTGCCTGAAAGAAAAGTTCAAGGGGGCGCTGTGGGAAAAAGTTCCCCCCCGCCCCTAAGTTTTTTATGCAGCCGAAAGATGCATAATATCGGTCTTAACAACCACAAGAAGTTTCAGACAGGTCTGACGAAATATATGAAAGCAACATTGCCTTTGCCGTATAAAACAGCCAAAAAGCAAATGGAGTTTGGAGGTCGTATCAAAGGGTCAAATTTGACGGAGTGCCATGGCCACGCCGTTTCATCAAAACTCATGATTTTGATAACTTTTAGTCAGGAAGTCTATATGAACGTAACTACCAAGTTTGAAGTCAATTGGACAAAATCCCTAGGAGGAGTTCGTTCAATTATGACCCCTTCTCAACCGGCCAAAACAGCAAAAATGGTGATTTTCATGACTAAATATCTCGCTTCCTGTTAATTTTAGCCCATTTCTCCAAGAGACTTTTTTGTAGGTCATGCCTTCATCTGCAATTCGGCTAAGGTTTCATAATTCTGTGTCCAAAACTGTGGTGGGGCTGCGTCAAAGAAATTTCCAAGGGGGCGCTATAGAGCGATTTTGCCCCGCCCCCTAATTAATTATGCAGCCGAATTTTGCATAATGTTGCTCTTATTTACCACAAGAAGTTTCAGACAGCTCTGACAAAGTGTTTGAAAGCCCAACACTTTTGCCTGAAACACAGCCAAAAAGTCAATGGAGTTCCATTTTTCGTCGAAAAAATCGTCACGCTTGACTTTGACGCGCCGTCACGGCCACGCCCTCTGATGAAACGTTGAAATTGTTTCTCAGATGTCAACACCAAGGCCTTGACAACATCTCCAACTAGTTTGAGGTGGATATGGTCAATATTTTCCGAGCTGGACGTCATTTCCTAAAAGTGGTGTTTCCTGTCGCCACTAGGAGGCGCTGTGAAATTCTCCAAATATTTTTATGGAAATGTATTTTAAGCCAGATTGTGATTATATATCAGAAGTTTGATGAAGGTTGGAGTATTTTTGGCAAAGTTATAGGCACGTCGAAATTCTCACGCCAAATTCCCAATTTCGTGGCCCCGCCCCTCTGACGCAAGTAAATCTGAACCTCACGATTTTGATAAGTTTTCAAGGTCGAGGCCTTAAGAACACACACGCCAAGTTTCAAACAGATAGGATGAAAAGCTGTGTAGGAGGAGTTTGTTCAAATACGACCCCTGAAAATGACCCCCAAAAACACGAAAACGCCAACTTTGAAACAAATTGCCCGCCGTACGCTTCGCCGTAGCCCGGGTCACCAAGAGACTTTTTGTGCGGCCTGGGATGTTACATACTTCCGCTAAATTTCGTACACGTGGATTGAAACAGTGTCGAGGGGCTCCTCCGACAACCGAAACGTAGGTGGCGCCGTAGAGCCATTTTTGTTCGTCAATGTGCGAGACCCCCAAAATATGTCAATTTACGCCCGCCTTTGGGGGGGTAGGCAAATTTGCGCAACTTTTCGAGTACATATAGGCAGTCAAAAATGTGATTTAACTTGACTAAGAAAAAGAAAAATAAAAAAAATTAAAGCTGCAAGCAGCGTTGAACGGGCCCTCGCACTCCCACGCAACTCGACGGCTGGCACGTCGGAAGGCACCAGTCGGAAGCACCAGTCGGAAGACTCGCGAACCGCTTTCAAAGCATTTCGCTCAATCGAACACACACATTAGCCAGAATCGGGACAAGGTCAAATCTGACGGAGCGCCACGCCCACATTCTTTCATCAAAATTCATAATTTTGAATAACTTGTACTCAGGAAGTCTGTATGAACACATCTACCAAGTTTGAAGTCAATTGGATGAAATCTCTAGGAGGAGTTTGTTCAAATAGGACCCCTTCTCAGCCAGCCTGAAACACCAAAAAACTGTGATGTTCAATGTACATTTTAGCCCATTACTCCAAGAGACTTTCTTGTAGATCTTGTCTAAGTCTACAATTCAGTAATGCTGCTACAAGTGAAAATGGAACCGGGTAAATCACACCAGTGTTACCTGAGTAGTGCGTGTGGATTCTCTCCAATCCATGTATACAAACTGCATTTGTGTTTAATGCTTAATGGTTTCATATATTTTGTCAAAGTAGCTGTATTGTTTTTTTGTTTTTTTTTCATGTGTCCAAAAGTTATGTATTTATCATAATGTAGTGTGCTGGTAAAGGTCATGCAACGAAATGGTTTTATTATGAAGAAGTAGCAGTACATGAGTTTTTGTCCTGTTCATGAAATCACTCAAACTACAGGTCTACTGTATAGTATACAGTAGACAAACCAGGTTCATGTTGGTTTCTGTGGTTGGCGTGACACTGGGAGACCAAAATGCCCATTAAGCGCAAAGAAAGGGTTAGCAACGACAATGCTAATCAGCCGCACCTAACCTCAATTGTTGACTGCATTCCTGCCTAATGGCCGATAATCACCTGTACTTCTTCCTCTTTAAATGGAGATTCACAACGATCAAACTGCGATCAAATATTCAACAGGAGGCTATCTGTGATGTCCATGACACTGGGAGAGCAAACTGCCCATTAAGCGCAATGAAAAGGTTCAGCAACGACAATGCAAATCAGCCGCATCTAACCTGCATTCCTACATAATGGACGATAATCACCTGTACTTCTTCCTCTTTAACTGGAGATTGAGAAAAAAGTTCTTGTTTTATGGTTCAATTTATTTATGGGGAATTTAACCTATTTGATGGACAAATATGAAAATACCGAATATGAAAAAACAAAACATAACGCAAATTCCAATCAAACAATCACAAAAAACCTGCATACCACGTAATGTAGCTTACACCCAGAGACCGGCCATTGGACCGAACTGGAAAGCTGCCGACAGATTTATTAGATTATTTTATGATTCAATGGTTCTAAAGGAGGCTGAGTATTTATGTTGTTTATATCTAACATGTCGCTGTTTACTAAATCAACAGAATCAGTTATTCGTCTCTTTTTTCGCGCTGGCGCTCTCTATCTCTCGCTCACGATCTGATGGAGTGAAAGCCGCAGCTGGACACACCGGTGTACAACAGCTGTTCTCAGAGATCGAGTGTGTTTCATAGGCTTCAGAAAACATCAAACAGATATAGCCCGTAAAGATAAGTTACAAAAGGAAACGGGTCATCAGACGTTACGTGAACGAATCGTGCAGTGTAACAAGACGACATTTTAAATGATAATATGAAAATGTTATGAAGATGTCCATGAAATCACAGCTGGTCTTCAGAAAATACGTAAATACGTAATTGTTTTATCTGTGTATTTGTTTCTGCTGTGGAGACAGAGGTGTCTGTGTGAAACGTGTGCACATCGGTGGATTTTTGATTTTAATGCAGTTACGGCATTTGAGTTTACGGCAAGCGCGGTGGACAGCTACAGTTCAACATACTGGCACACGGGAGCGGGGTGGATGGCCCACCATACTGCTGGCTGTGGCGGTGGGCGCCTCTGTGATCGATTGGATCACGTCTGGCTGTCGACCGGTATCTCGCGATCGACGTATTGGGCACCCAATTTTAGTGGTACGCAGTACCGGACCGTACCGGTTTATAACAATAACAATGATTTAGCCGGTCATGTTTCGAGGTCAGTGGAGTGATGGGGACGCAAGTTCAAATTTCCGGGGGTTCGTGTTGTTTGTAAATTAGCGGTGTGTGTGTGTGTTTTTTTTTTTTTTGCGCACGCAGCGTATAGCGTCATATAATGATATAACAGATGGCAATGCTTGCGGAGACTGTTACTGCTCTGTGTTTAGATTCAAACTAACCGCTCACACCCAGCCCTCTACAGGCTCAGGGTCGTGAAATGAACAAAGGGTTCTGGTTGGCTTGCGGAGAATGGGGCTGTTCTGTGTTATCGTCCAAACTAACCACACACACGGAGGCTCAGGGGCGTGGTAATGATCAATGGTTGCTGGTTGGTTTTCAGGTACGATGCGGTGCTTAACAAAGCCCCGCCCCAGGTGAGCACTATATTATCCGGAGCTCAGGTAATGCTCGCTGATTCTGTTTGCTTCAGCATCCCGGATCTCTCTCGTTGCTTCGGATAGCTTTGTCTGTCAGGACGTAGCGGGATTTTTTTGCTCTTTGGATTATTTCTTCAAGAACTCTTCACTTCACTTCACTTGATCACGGTAAGTCACTTTTTACAATATTTGGATGTTACATTGTTGCTGTTAAAGTGATATGTATGTGGTCCATGTTCCTGTTTTGTTAGGTTATGTTGGTATTGTCTCCGTGGTGAAATATATTCACGCTCACAGTGATATTCATATAAAATTGATAGGTAAATAATATGCTACAGTACAGAGTATATTAAAGACGTAAAAACGAACTATGTTGGCCAGTGGTCCGCAACCCGCGGACTGGTACCGGTCAGTCAATCAGTTGGTACCTGTCCGCACACGAAATAATTAATTATTTCCGCTTGATGTATTTTCTGAGTATGGACGATGTTTTATTTTGAGAAATGATTGTTTCTTCGGCGTCTGTGTCGCTTGCGCTGCTTAACAGTAACGATAGCCAGCCAGTTACGCCCCCCGTGCCTCAGTTAAATTGTGGTGGTGTGGTGTCCGTGGTGATAATTAGAGATAGAAATTTAGGCAACAGCCAATGCTTTCTCTAGGTGTAGATAATTTTTATATGTAGTGATCCCCAACCCGCGGACCGGTACTGGTCAGTCGATCAGTTGGTACCTGACCGCAAACGAAATAATTAATTATGTCCGTTTTATGTATTATCTGAGTATGGACGATCTTTTACTTTGAAAAACCTTTTATTTTGAGAAATGATTGTTTCGCTTGCGCTGCGTAATGGTAACGATAGCCAGCAGTCACGATTCAGAGCGTTGTTCATGGTGCGTGCTGTGTGTTTGTCTGATCATGCAGTGTGTACTGAAAAGAGGCTTACTAGTATTGTGCTGTTCAGTGCAGATGTAAAATTTATTTGTGCTGTGTCCTCTAAGCATCTGCATGTGTATGTGATGTATGTTCCTGTTTTGTTAAATATAAGTTATGATGTTAGTGGTAATATTAAGGCTCAATGTGGCAAATGTACAACCCTGGTGTTCAATGTTGGCTACTATAGCTACTGGCTGTGTTCAGTAGTCCTTTAGCAAAACACAGTGTTCATTGTGTTGTTCATGCTGCAGTGTGTTTGTCTGATCATGCAGTGTGTACTGAAAAGAGTCTTACTAGTAGTGAGTTTTTTGAGGCATAATGTGGTTATTGTAGTACACGTTTAGTTTACTGAATTTATTGAAAACATATTGTGTTGTTCAGTGCAGATGTAAAATTTATTTGTGTTGTGTCCTCTAAGCATCTGCATGTGTATGTAATGTATGTTCCTGTTTTGTTAAATATAATTTAGGATGTTAGTGGTAATATTGAGGCTTAATGTGGTTATTGCTTATTATTGTAATATACAGTTTAGTTTTAAGCAGAATTTAGTTGATTTGTCCTCTAAGGGGCTGCAGTTTGATCCCCTTGATACAAAAGTTGCACAAGCTTTGTGCAAACAATAAATTTTACAACCCTGCTGTTCAATGTTGGCTACTACAGCTACTGGCTGTGTCAGTAGTCAGTTTAACAAAACACAGTGTTCATTGTGTTGTTCATGGTGCAGTGTGTTTGTCTGATCATGCAGTGTGTACTGAAAAGATGCTTACTAGTAGTGACTTTTTTGAGTCATAATGTGGTTATTGGTTATTGTGAAAACATGTTGAGTTTACTGAATTTAGTGAAAACATATTGTGCTGTTCAGTGCAGATGTAAAATTTATTTGGCTGACGATAGTCAGCAGTCATGATTCAGAGCGTTGTTCATGGTGCGTGCAGTGTGTTTGTCTGATCATGCAGTGTGTACTGAAAAGAGGCTTACTAGTATGGTGCTGTTCAGTGCAGATGTAAAATTTATTTGTGCTGTGTCCTCTAAGCATCTGCATGTGTATGTAATGTATGTTCCTGTTTTGTTAAATATAAGTTAGGATGTTAGTGGTAATATTGAGGCTTAATCTGGTTATTGCTTATTATAGTATACATGTGTAGTTAGTGGATTTACCGAGAAACATATTGTGTTGTTCATTCTTGCAAATGCAGATGCAGAATTTAGTTGATGTGTCCTCTAAGGGGCTGTAGTTTGATCTCCTTGATACAAAAGTTGCACAAGCTTTGTGCAAACAATAAATTTTACAACCCTGCTGTTCAATGTTGGCTACTACAGCTACTGGCTGTGTTAGTAGTCAGTTTAGCAAAACATAGTGTTCATTGTGTTGTTCATGGTGCAGTGTGTTTGTCTGATCATGCAGTGTGTACTGAAAAGAGGTTTACTAGTAGTGACTTTTTGAGGCATAATGTGGTTATTGGTTATTGTGAAAACATGTTGAATTTACTGAATTTAGTGAAAACATATTGTGCTGTTCAGTGCAGATGTAAAATTTATTTTGGCTGTGTCCTTTATTCATCTGCATGTGTATGTAATGTATGTTCCTGTTTGTTAAATATAAGTTAGGATGTTAGTGGTAATATTGTTCATTCATATTCATTGTGTTGTTCATGGTCTGATCATGCAGTGTGTACTGAAAGAGGCTTGCTAGTAGTGACTTTGAATTTGCTTCAATTGTAGGAAACAGTAGTTGTAAGCGTAAGCATTGAAATGTACACTTACATTTAAAAAAATGGTTCTGATGTCACTGCTTGTGAATGCAGTTGTAGAATTTATTATTATTAATGCAATGTTGTTGTCCTGATGTTTCAGATGCCGCGTGGCAAGGGCTACCGCCGCTCTCAGGCTGCCAAGAGGAGATGGAGAGGCAGGAGAGTTGGTGTGTGGACGTCAACCCTGTTGACAGTGTACCTTTTGGTATGTACTACCTGGGTTTTGTTCTTTTCTGTGCATTTTGTCCATCCATTTGTCTTTGTGGTTTTTGTTTTTTCTGTGACATTGACTAACATCTCATGTTATATTATATGTCCTGTTTTTTTCAGTCCGTGGTACTGGTCGGCGCCACAGGGTGAGAAGGTGGGAGCAGTCGCAGCTGACCAACAAGCCGCACAAGTTGGTCATTCCTGCTGCGCACGCTAACAAGAGGTATTATTCGAATCCAAATGATTTAAGAGACAATGAAATCATTAAGTATACATTGCCATGTACTAACTTCTCCTGTATTTATTTCATTTCAGTTCGTTCTTCTTGTTGGTGACTCCCACCTGCGTGCCTTGGTGGACGGGTTCGTTGCGATGCCAGAGGGACCGCTGTCCTTTGGCTTCATGTCCACCCCTGGGGCGACTGCAGCGCACCTGAGGACTGAGCTCGTGGCTGCTGTGGTCCGTCGCCAGCCTGATGCGGTCGTTGTCCTGGCCCCAGCAACAACCTCACCGCTTGCAGGGGGGCTGGAGGACTCATCTGCAGATTTCGCCGCCCTGGTGAAATCTGCACGCAGCCGTTGGTCCAACGTAAGTGTGAATTTAGGGTTAGAAGACATATTCTGGACGATGTGGTGTATTTTTGCATGTTAAAATTATTGGACTTTGTAATAACATGACATGTGATTGGCAGGTTGTGGTGCTGGACTTTCCGCCTCGACTCATGTGTTGCAGAGGCGGAACAGAGGCTGCTGCGCATGGCTTACCACCGTGTGTGTGTGGAGCAGGGTAAGTTTAAATTACACTGATATGTTGAAGATTGATTTTATTTATAGCTATGGCTACTAAACAATCACGTGGTAATAAGTACGTGTACTAATTATAGTGTCATTCATGTTTGTTTAGGTGTTCCTTTCACACATTGCAGAGAACTTCCCTCTGCGGCAGCGCGACTTGTGGGCCAGAGATGGTGTAAGTAAATCTTTTTTTTGCATCAAAAGATTATACAGCTGGGAAATGTACTGTGTAGTTTCATGTAATAAGTAGTGATTGCCAATGAATGATAATAATGTCTTTTGATTTTTGTTTTTACAGACACACCTGAGCGACAACGTTGGTATGCCGATCCTTGCGTACCTTCTGTGGCAGGCAGCCGACAGACAGCTCGCAGAGGCCAGAGCCAGAGCCACTCGTGTCGGCCGTGCCCGCCTGCCCGTACCGTCCCCGGTTTTGCCACCCAGGTGGTCGTGAGCGGTCACGAGCCACAGCCACGGCCGGCAGCCAACCCAGATGGGTGGGTTACCGTGGTTCGAGGCCAGAAAGGTAATAATATATTGATTTATGGAATTGATGTTTATGAAATGCACATACACTGGGCTGTTAAGCTGTGGCATAACACTACATTCATGTGTAACACAAGCATTTGTCTCTTCCATTTTATAGCGCAGTTTGCCTGGAAGCTGAGCTGGCAGCCTTGGAGCTCAGTGTTCAGAAGAGGTATGTTATGATGAATTATACATGATTTGACAGAAGTTCACATGTTGATGGATTGACTTTGTGGGTTTTATGCAATAGCAATTGAGCGTCTATTCTTTTATTGTCAGTTTACAGGTGGTCTGAAGGAGTGTTTCATTCCACTCACTCCTGTGCGGTTCAGCCCAACCTTGCTGCGGCTGTGGAGAGACGAGCCCGTCTTTTCTCCATCTCCTGAGGTGGAGACTGCCGTTCCTGTGCACATCCAGGTAATTCATATACATTCTTTCTACCTTCTTGTTATCATGTCTTGCGTTTGCATTCATCATCAGTGCTAAATTTGAATAAATGTATGTATCTGAAATGGAACATTGCAGTAAAATGTTTATGTTTTTGCTGATATTAGAAGCGAAAGGTGGTGGCGAAGCGCAGGACTGTTGTTGCACGTAGGAGACTGCCAAGAGAACAGGTCAGTATTATTGTGATCTTGTGGTTTTGGTTTGACACTATGAGAACATATTTAGTACATTTGGCTGTATTCCTGCCTGCATATGTGTTGTATGTGTATGTTAATTGGTTGTTGTGAATTGCTTCTGCAGGTGGACACAGCGGTGGTCAGAGGGTGGCGGTGGCGAAACTGTCAATGCAGTGCCTGTGGCAGAGAAGGTTTGTGATTTCATATTTTGTTTAAATAATATCAGGAGATTTTACTTGGACATTGCTGAAGTTGTACTTCTCAATTGCTTCGTATCTTGTAGTTTCTGTACTTGCTATAAACATTGTGACTTTTTTCTTCTTTAGATGGACACAGATGTGGAGGTGGTTTCCGTGGTAACACCTACCAGTGCAGTTTCTACGCCTGTGATGGATGAGGTTTGTGAATTGATTTGTTGTTTGAGTGTCGTTACCCATTTTGGCGAATGGCCATAAAGCACACTGCCTGTCCTTGAATTTGGTCATTAACAATTCATTCTTTTATTTTACAGAACGAGGCCACACACCATGCTGTGGACCTGACGTCGGAGCCAGGATTGAGCGTGCCGCTGCCAGTCTGTGGGGGGGATGAGGTTTGTACATTGAATAGTTGACAAACTTGTTTAACCATAGTTGTTAAAAAAAAAAAAAGATTTTAAACCCCCTTTTCAAGGGGCAAATCTTATTTACCTAATTGCAGCATAAACACATCCTTCAAGTTATTAAAATCAGTTTTTTTTCATTTTCAGGTCCAGCCACCACATCCTGCCACACCAGGATCTGCGCAACTGGGTCCAACTCCAGGAGCGAATACGGTCGGTGACATTTCATTAAAGCATGTGTCACAGCTTGGCGGGATTGTGCAAATAGAGAAAAGTATCAGGGGGTCATTCCATCAGGGGAATGCTGTGTTAAGGAACCCTGGTGTGCAGTGCATGGCTGTATCGTTAGTCAGCATAGCAAAACATAGTGTTCATAGCGTTTTTGACTGGGAGAAGAAAGATTTGGACACTGTTTTGTTTTTAGGCGATGATTTGTACTCGTCTTTGCGCTGTAGTAACATGATTAGCAGAGAGTCTAGATTGTTGTGTGTTCCCGATTTGCCTCAGCAGTCAGTCCTTTATGGACAGACCTTTGCTTTTGTATACGGTGAATGGGTGACAGGGATAGTTGGCGTGGATCAGGGAGAGCTTGTTGATGCAGGTGTAGGGATGTCGCTAGTGAAAGGGCTAGAATACATGCTTGGCAAATACAGCACATGTTTTCTGACGTTGGCAGCCAGTACATGTGCTGTTTATTTGTGAGCATGGTCGCTATGCAGTGGTTGATTCACATGCACGTAATGCGTGTGGAATGGTTGATGCGAACGGGAAAAGTGTTGTTGTGCATTTGCCAACACTTGAAGACGTTTGCAACTATGCATGCCAGTTGTCTGTTTCACTTGGTGCTGGACACAGGCCTTTTGAGATTGCTGCTGTTTCTGTGACAAATCCTGTCACAGATGACCACTGTTTGTTTGAGCATGTGGTGTGTGCTAAGGACAGTGTAGCTAGCAGTGTCTCTGAGTCCGCTTCAGTTATAGAAAGCAGTAGTTGTAAACGTAGAGGGCTAATGTAAACGTAACATTTAAAAAAAGAAAAAGTTCTGACATCACTGCTGTAAATTCTGATGTTGAATTTATTGGTGATGTATCTTCTAAGGGGCTGCAGTTTGATCCCCTTGATAAAAAAGTTGCACAAGCTTTGTGCAAACTGTTAAACGTAGACTTTGAGAAGCAGGATCGTCAGACGTGTTCCTCGGCTGGCATGTTGGGAACTCCTTGCACGAGTGACAGCATTGTCGCTGATGGTAACTGTTGTCTTTCGAGCAGTGTCTCAAGCTGTGTCTGGTACACAAAAAAACCACCTTAAAGTCAGGCGTGCTGTCGTCAGACATGTAGAAAGGAATGCTTTGCAGTACACGAGTTTTTTACGATCCCAGTATTCTACTGTGGATGAGTATCTCAATTCATCAAGAATGAGATATGTTGGTAGTTGGGCTACTGAGATTGAAATTCAAGCCACTGCCGATTTGTTAGGTGTGAGTATTTATACTTACTACAATGATCGCTGGCTTAAGTATTCTTGTAAAAATAAGGCCATGTCAAAGCAAGGGATCTACTTGCAAATGTTAATGGCTGTCATTATGAAGTTGTTGTGTGCGTTAATCAGCCTCGGCTGCAGAACTGTAACAGTGATGTAAATGTGTGCTTGAGTTGTGTAAAGATAGTCAGTCATTAGACACCCAATATATGGCCAGAAGACCTTGTAAACAGAGTAAAAGTAACACAGTACCCTTAAAATCGAGTGTAAATTATTGTTACTCTAAGTATTAAAAA